>CAUYQG010203610.1:0-12095 GCA_963574415.1 Tarsius wallacei | reverse complement strand
TAGGTCTGAGAAGAATGTTGCTGGTAATTTGATGGGTATTGCATTGAATCTGTAGATTGCCTTTGGTAGGATAGACATCTTCACAATGTTGATTCTTCCAATCCATGAGCATGGGATATTTTTCCATTTGTTTGTGTCATCATCTTTGATTTCTTTGAGCAGTGTTTTGTAGTTTTCATTACGAGTTCCTTCTATATCCTTTTGGCCTGGGCTTTGAAGATGGTGATTGTGAAATTTTCTTCTCATATTAGAAGCTCTTTATTTATTTGTTTGTTTTTATTATTATTTTTTTAGTTGGAGTCAAGCTGTTGGGCTCCAGTGATTCTTCCGCCTCAGCCTTCCAAGTAGCCAGAACTACAGGCGCATGCTACCATGCCCGGCTCATTTTTGATGCATTGTAGAGATGAGGTCTTGCCAAGTTGCCTGGGCTGGTCTCGAACCCACGGCTCAGGCAATCCACTCGCCTCGGCCTCCCAAAGTGCTGAGATTACAGGCTGAGTCACCAAGCCTGGCCTAGAGGCTCTTTAATATGTGCTCTAAATCCATTTCCTCCGCCTTCTGGAAGACATTGCTCCTTTAGTCAAGCCCTCTATCCTGGATCATCACTTTGCAAACATGCTCAGGTGACCCCATTTTGATGCAGTCACAGCATCTGACCCTGGGTCTACTGGCCCTGCTGAGAAGCCGTGTGTCTCCCCCAACTCTCCCAGATCTGAACACTGTGCCCTGCCTGTCATATAAGGCCCTGCATGATCTCTCGTGACACCTCCCCCCGCCACATACACACACACACATCCTCACATGATCCCCAGCCGTACTGGTGCTCAGTGGGTTCCATGGTCATGTAACATACGACCCTCAGGGCTCTCATTGGACAAGCAGTTTCCTTCACTTTCGCCGCTGCTACAACCTCCTAACTCTTCAGGTCTCAATTAAAATGTGACTTCCACAGTCACCGTCTGAAATATACTCCCTCTGCTATCTCTGTTTCCTTTATTTTTTTTTCTCTCCCAACTTGTTATTGTTGGTTTACTTGTTTTTCATTTGTCTCCTCCACCACAAGTTCACCTCCTGGAGGGGTTGGGTCCTTGTTTCCCTGGTCACTGCTGTATCCTCATGTGTTCTTAAATGGTAAGCGCTCCATAAACATCTAATAAGCCAGCGAATCAATCAATGGGTGATGATGCGGCAGTCATGGAAAGCATTGCTGGCACTGCCCAGTGGTGGAAACTGTGGGGGTCCAAATTACAGTCATGTCCTTCTGGGACAGCTCCCAGCCAATGACTGACGGAGCCTGGTGCGGGCATTAGGTCGCCCATTATACCCATTCTACTGGTCTCACCTCTACATAAAGTTGGGAGGGCCCAGCAGTGAGATGAAAACTGTACAGCTAGGATTGAGTATAAGACCAGAGGACAAGAGCAAGGTGAATGAGTGGGCGGTCGGGTCGTCATGTCAACAAGCACAGTCGTGCCAGTGCACTCATATAACACCTGTGGTCATATAACAGGTATACATATGACCACGTGGGGGAGGAGGAACAACCCAGAGTTCTGCCTGTGAATGGGTCAGCTCAGTTTGAAAATGAATGGCGGTTACACTCACGTGTGACCTCGAGAGGCAATGGAAAGGGAAAACCTTCCCAGTGGGTGGAGCTTCAAGCAGGGCACCTGGCTAACTACCTTGTGCAGAGGGATAAAGGGCCTAAAATGAGAATATGTGTCAACTCATAAACAGGGTGGATGGCCTGGCGGCATTGTCAAAAGCCTGAAAGGAAAAGACTGGAAGGTGGGAGCCAGAGAGGCCTGAAGTAGAGCCATGGATGGGTGACGTGGATGGCATCTGAAGATTCTCGCATCCCAAGAGAAAGCCCATCAGAAACCGTCTCCCATAAGCCAAGCAGATGAAATAGACAGTTGACATTATTCTGTCTCGATCAACAGCCACTGAAGAACTGACATAGCGGCACACAGAGTGGCCCCAGTGACAGACATGAGGCTATGCTTGGGCAAGCCTGGCCTGTCAAGCCTGACTACTCACTACTGCTTTTGAAGGTCCAACATATCAGCAGCATAAACTAACGGTGGAAGACCAGTTGGTGACAAATCGATTGGTCCCCTACTCTCCTGGAAAACTGGTGGTTTAGTCTCAAAGGAATAGAACTTAGTCTGGGTGTGGACTGGCCTTTCCTGCCCAAAGCCTCCACCAGCATCACTATCTGGGGGCTTAGGAAGTCCTCGTCCACAGGCACGGAACTACATAGCAGCTGACCGGAAGACCCACTTCCTAGAGAAGAAGGGGAAGGACGCCCTGGTCATATCCCACATTGCACAGTCCAGAAGCAGCAAGCCTGACAGGGTGATGGAGTGGCCCGCTGAAGGCTCAGCTTAGAGGAAATACTCTGCAAAGATGGGGTATCATGCCCCAGGATGCTATATACACACTGAATCAGAGACCTCTGCGTGGCATCGTGTCACAAAAAGGAAGAATACGTGGGTGCGGGAACCAGGGTGCAGAAGGAGTGACCCCATTTGTCATCATTCTGATTCCCCAGGAGAACTTTGTGTATCCCACTTCTTACCGCTCTGGGCTCTGAAGTGTGAGAGCCGCTGGTCCTCAAAGGGGACACCCATTCTCGCCAAGGCGTATACCAAGGAACCTATAGAGCCACAAGCCACAGCCACCCCCCGAGCACTTTGAATTTCTGTCCCCAGGCACGAACAGGCAGGAAGAGGCACCATCTTGGCAGGAATTATTGATGTGGATGAGCAGAGGGAAGTAAAAATTCCGTTACACGGTGGGTAAAGATGCCAGGGAAGGACAGGTGTCGAACTCGGGGGATCCGCTTGGTCGCACCCTGGTACTTCTTGCCCAGTTCTGACAGTGAATAAACAAGGGCCTGAAAGGAACATGGTTATCAGGGACTCAAATTCCTCAGGAACAAACATTTGGGTAACACCACCAGGCAAATCCTTGAGAGCAGGGGTGATAGCTGAGGCACGAGGGATATTAAACAGTGGAGGAGAGCGAATGAGAACCACCTACAGCACTGAGATCAAATGCAGCCACAGGGACTGTCGTTTGTCACCCTAACCTCCCTCTTGTAAATTTCCCCATGGAAAGAAGGGCCCACTGGAGCCCTGGAAGAGCGACTCTCTGAAAATGGATGGAAAAGCAGGTGTGAACTCTGGTAGCCAAGTAAACGGACCACTCTCACCTCCCTCCAAGCAAAAAAAAAAAAAAAAAAGTGGCTCTGCAGTTGCAAAAAATACAGTTAACTGACAGCTTCCAGCTGCAGCATCTTTGAGATCCATAACAGTGTAGAAACTGAGGCCACTCATGTTCCTCTGGGCAGTCTCCAGCCAACCGCTGAGCATGGTGGGGGGACCAGAGTCTGGCCGTTTCCTCCCCAAACAGGCCTCCTCTAAGAGGCAGGCTTTGCTCTCGCGATCCATGCTGGGTTGACGTGGTCTCAATGCATTGTGGTTTGAGTCTCTCCCTGTGCACTCCTTCATCCTTGCCTTTTATAGGTGTCAGATCAGCACCCTAGACTCTTCTCTCCCCCTACCTTTCACAGACATTACTCCTTACTAAATATCTTGCACCACTGTTTCAGTGTCCTTTCCAAGTGACCCAAACTGACACAGATGGTAAGAGTATGAGATCCAGGACACCAGTGACAAGTCCCTCTCTCTGCACCAATCCAGGACTAAGCCCTGCTGACTGTTCTTTCTCAATGAATGATGTATCTGTGTTTATGTGCCATATTCATTACCTGGCTTGAGACCTTACTATAATCTGCCTTCATATTCATTTAACTAAATAATGTTTTAAATAATTATAAAACGAATGCACTGTAGAATTCAAATAGTACAGAACTAAATTCGTCCTTTTGTATTTCAGTGCTAATCTCAGAGCTAACCACTGATGATATTAATAGTAACTTGTGTATCCTTCCAGATTGGCATAGGCAAACGAGATTATAGTAAACATTGTTATGCAAACAGCTGAGTATTTTTAACTTAAAGCTATTATTGGTTGAACACCCCTAATCCGAAAACCTAAAGTGCTCCAGAATCTGAAATTCTGGGGCACTGACGTGATGTCACATTTGGAGAAAAGTACATGGCATAAACATTCTTCTTGATGAGAATTTCAGCTGGACAGTGAACAGAACAATTTCAAGGAGTAACAAAATCTTATGATCTTCCTCCAGTCCAGCTTTCTACACTTGACCTCATGGGCTGGGTTGCAGTCAAAACACAGATGCACAACACACATTCCATCCGATGTCCCCAAGGGAAAAAAGACCCTCCCAGCCCCCTTCAGCGGCAATATATCTTTTCCACACACTCACAAGTCCCCTCACGCAAGTATGCCCACAAAGGGTAATAAAATGGCATGTGTGTAGGCCAGCCACACCAACTGCAGGTTCCCCGCGATAATCCATGTGGGGTCAAGACCTGCGTGCATGACTCACTGTGTTTTTGCTCATTCTATTCTCTGTAGTATAAAGATCTTGCTGAAAATGCTAAAAGAGAGCCTGCACATACTGCTATGAGTAACAGCGATACAAAAGCCAGGAAGTCTTTATGTTTATCTGCACCACAGGAAGTCAAGCTGTTGGAGAAACTGAACAGGGATGGAAGTGTGAAACGTCTTACAGAAGAGTATGGTGTTGGAATGTCACCATGTGACCTGAAGAAACAGAAGGACACACTGTTGAAGCTTATGCAGAAAGTGATAAAAAAAAGCTAATGAAAAATAGAAAAACATTACCTAAGATTAAAATTGAAGATCTCGATTGTGTATTGAAAGGGTGGATCCATCACATGGCAGTGAACATATGACACCTAATGGTATACTGATCATGAAATAAACAGAGATCTATAACAATGAATGGGAAAATGAAGGAAACTGTGACTATTTAACAGACTGGTTGCAGACATGTAAGAAAAGACAAAACACGAAGTTTTTTAAATTTTGTGGTGATAAAGCATCAGCTGATCACAAAGCAGTGGAGAAATTAATCGATGTGTTTGCCAAAGTCATCGCTGATGAAAATCTGATGCCAGAACAAGCCTATAATGCTGATGAAACACCACTGTTTATTGTATTATTGCCCTGTTTGTGTCTTCTTACTGACTACAGCGGATGAGAGCCTCTACAGGGATTAAGGATACCAAGGACAGAATAACTGTGCTGGGATGTCCCAATGCAGCAGCACACATAAGTGTAAACTTGCTGTGACAGGCAAAAGTTTGTGTCCTTGCTGTTTTCAATGAGTGAATTTCCTACCAGTCCATTATTATGCAAACAAAAAGGCATGGGTCATCAAGGATTTCTTTTCTGATTGGTTTCACCAAGATTTTTCTTACCAGTGGATCATGCTTCACTGCAGGAAATCTGGACTGAAGGAAGACTAAGATTTTGTTGCTCTTTGAAATTGTTCTGTTCATCATCCAGCTGAAATTCTCGTCAAAAAGGATGTTTATGCCATGTACTTTTCCCCAAATGTGACTTTATTCATTCATCCATGTGACCAGAGGATCCTTAGATCATTGAAGAGTAGATAGATGTAAAAACACTTTCATGAACAGCCCGTAGGCAACAATAAACAGAGATATGGATGTGGAAGGCTTTCAAAAGGAGTTTAGCATGAAGGATGCTCTATATGCTGTTGCCAGTTCTTGGGATATGGTGACCAAAGACTCAGTCGTGCAGGCCTCGCACAACCTCTGGTCTGTGACTATGTTCCATGATAAAGATAAATAAGGAGGTGACTTTGAAGGATTCCATTTGTCAAGTGAGAAAAAAAAAGTCTGACCTCTTTACATATGCAAAAAATATGGCCTCAGACTCCATCCGTAAGCAAGAAGATGTGGGTATCGATTAAGTTTTAGACATAGATAATGAGGCTCATTCATCAGCCAATGGTGAAACAGCCAAAACAATTCTGAATCAATGTGATCATAAGAATAGTGACGATGAAGATGATGCTGTTACCACTGCAGGAAAATTGACAACATGGTGAAAATGTGTGACGAGCTTATTGAAGGAATACAGCAGCATGCATTCATAACAGAACAAGAAATCATGTCGGTCTACAAAAGCAAAGAGAGGCTTCTAAGACACAAACTATTGCTAATGAGGCAGATGGCTCCGGAGAAAACATTCTAAAAATGCCTCCTCATCCCTTAAGGAACCACTTCCTGGTCCTTCCACTGCTCCCTCAACTGCCTCTGATGTTTCTTCTCACCTAAAACAGTAAAATACAGTGTACAATAACATTTTAAAAGAAACACAGCATCGTGAGTGGAGACTGAGAGCCTGCCCGCCCATTTGGGAATGCTTAACAGTTGATGCAGGTATTCTGGTGATGCCGCTATGCTGCTTAGTTAACCTAAACATAGTAGTTTTTCACTGTATTCATGGGATGTCATATTTTTTACTAAGTACTTATGTGTGAATAAGTGTAAGAAGATGATTGCTGCTGGGCTCGGTGGCTCAGCCTGTAATCCCAGCACTTTGGGAGGCCGAGGTGAGTGGAGTGCCTGAGCCCACGGGTTCGAGACCAGCCCCGGCAATTTGGCGAGACCTCATGTCTACAATAAATCAGAAATTAGCTGGGCGTGGTAGCATGTGCCTGTAGTTTCAGATCCTCGGAAGGCTGAGGCGGAAGGATTGCTGGAGCCCAGCAGGTTGACGCTGGGGTGGCCGTGAGCATGCCACTGCACTTCAGCCTGGGCGATGGAGTGAGACTCAAAAAAAAAAAAAGACTGCTTGTTGGTAACATGTAAATTCAGAGTCAGGAATGATGGGGATGCCAAACAGCCATAGATTGTCCACATGGGGCCTGAGATAGTGCCACGCTTCCTTTCTTGATGGTTCATCATTCACAAACTTACTTAAAATACTGTATAAACTTTTCTTCAGACTATTGTGTACAAGATATATATGCATCGTAAGTGAATTTTGTGCTTAGACTTGGGGCCCATCTCCAAGATATCTCATGATATATTTGCAAATATTCCAAAATCAGAAACACTTCTGGTCCTAAGCACATTCGATAAGGGATACTCAGCCTGTATTTTTGACATAGGAACATCTTTCTATATCCATATATGGAAATCTACCTCATTCTTCCCAACAGCTATTATGCCCCTGAAGAACATTTAGCTTCAGGATTTTGTTATTATAAAACAAGGCTGCTGTGAATCTCTTTGTATCTTCTGAGACCTGATTATCCATGTCCTTGTCCATTTTTAAAATTAAAATGTTTATCATTTTCATGCTGAATTGTATGAGGAAACTAGCTCATTTGCTGATACGTGTGTTATACTCTTTGTTGTTTACCTTTTGGCATTGCTCGTGGTATGTTTTCTCTATAAAAATTTAAGATTTGTATGTGGTCACGTTTATCAGTATTTTCTGTCGTAGATTTTAGGTCTGGAGTCTTGCCCAGAAAGGCCTTTTATGCCAATATTATGAAAAACAAACCACCTATGTATATTTCTAGTCTATTCATGGTTTTCATTTGTAAGTATTTAAATCTTTTATTTTCTGGAGTTTATTTCAGCATGAGGGGTCTACTTTTTTTTTTTTTCCAAATGACTGCAAGTAATTCTAATGCCATGTATTACATGATACATCTCTCCCCGCTGATTTGAAACACCACACTCTAAATTCCCACAGTATTTCTTAATTACGAAGTTTCTCTGTCCCTCCGGATCCTTGCCGAGCCTATGTTAATCTGCCATATGTGAACAAACAAATGAGACAAGCCATGAAACGGAAAAATCCACCTAAGTGTAAGCCAGTAGCAAAGTTCTTCAAGGTCCCAGATACTTTCACAGGGCTCCACACGTCTAAAGTTCAGTGAGATGGTCTACATCTCCAGCGGGTACCCGGCAAAAACAGGCGAGAGGGCAAGGATCTGGGGCCATCTGGGATGTCGTTGCCCTCCTAATAGAAAATCCTTCCCATTAGAGTTCTTGGATTTGACAAGAATGTGGTATTTTTTAACGAGTGGATAATTGAAGGAAGGCTTTGCATTTCAAAGCCTGTTGCTACCACACCCGCTGCATCAGTCAAGTAAGTATGGGGATCAGCTGCAACGAGGAACTTAAGTGTCTATGACATCCCTGTGCAGCGAGGCAGCCTTTCTGAAGGTGATTGTAGACAGACATGGTCCCGCATCTTTGAAGTATACTCAATGCAGAATCAATTCAGGAACTCACAGATACTAGTTATCAGCTTGTATTTATTCACATCTCAGAGAAGGGTTTAATTAACGTAATTCATATTGGTCAATTCTTTGCTTTTAAACTTTACCTTTTGCCCATCAGCAGATCGATATGTATTTTAATCTTCTTCTGTTTTAGAACTGGTTTTAAGACTCACAGCAAAGAGGCCCAGATTTCGCAATCATTAATTGCTATTATCAGCCCCTTTCATTTCCTAAACATCAGCAGTTTCTTAAAATTCTGCTTTCATTCCTTTACTAAGTTATCCCTTCTTGTTCATCACTTGGTTCTGTGGTGTCTTTCAACCAAGTATAGAGTTTACGACCAGCCAATAATGGGAAGAAAAGGGATGCCTTGAAATTCTCCATTGATTAGCCAGTCTATCTGACTTCATCAACAGCTGCACACAAAACTCAAGTAGTCTGACCCCTTTTTTCTTTGCTTCAGGCTCATAAGCAATTGTTGATTCATCATCTTCATCTAACATTTCCAAAAATGAGCTCCTGCTTCTCCGTCCTTCTCTGCCACCGGTTCCAACCATGGCCTTTCCATCTGAGTTCATGGCGCCATTCTTCCTGTGGCTTCAGCCAAAACCCTTGGGGTCATCTTTGGCTATTCTTTTTCTCTGACCCCTCATTTAACCCATCAGGACATTCTTCAGAATATATTCCCCAGCAGCTTCCCGCTTCACTCAAGGTGAGTTCTCACAGTGCCCTGACCACCTTCATTACCTCTAACTACTACTGCCTGCCACTGGCGGGCCACCCCGTTCCCACCAGACACGTTGGCCTCTGTGACTTCCGTGATCACTCCGTGTGTGCTCTGACCTCAGGGTCTTTTCAGGGAACCTTTCCCCCTCATATCTTCATAGCTCACGCCTCCTCTCCAGCAATCTTGGCTCCGTGAACCTTCCCTGAGCACTCCACCTCAACTACACTCTGTTCTCCATCCCTACTGAATGTTATCCCCTCTAGCACATTACATAACTGAATTATTTAGTGTATTTACTGTTCACTTCTCCCCACCAATATGCAAAATTCCTGAAGGCAGAGACCTTCTGTTTTGTTCGCCACTGTCTGTTCAGGGCCCAGAACGGTGCCTGGCACACAGTGGGGCCACAGGAAGTGTTTATTGATTGAACGGATGAAGCAGCGGAGAAGGCATTCAGAAGAGGGTCTATCTTGTTACAAAAGTATGTTCCTGCCACTATCCCTTCTGCACTGCCCCTTTCCTGCAGAATCAAACTGCTTCAAGACAGGTGGAATGCCCCTGAGAGGCTAAGAGCAAATCTCAGCCATGCACGAGGTAACACAGTGTGGCCAGCTGGGGTTTATGTGTCAGAAACGATTCTGGACAGAATCTCTGCCTGGGCCAAAATCGTTTTTCAGGTGCTTCATAGGCGAAAATTCTGGCCTACAGCCATGCTATGACTGTAAAGTGATGGTGCCGGGGCTTCTGGAGTCCTCTCTCAGTAAGGCAAGTGTGAGTTTTTTGGGTTTTTTTTAAGATTCAATGGGTTTACGTGCAGGTTTGTTACATGGGGATATTGTGTGATGCTGTGGTTGGGCTTCTATTGAACCCATCACCCAAATCGTGAGCACAGTACCCAATAGGTGGTTTTTCAATCATGCCCCCTTCCCTCCTGCTTTAGGAACTCCCAGTATCTGTCGTCTCCATATTTATGTTCATGTGTACCCAGTGTTGAGAACATGCAGTCTTTGGTTTTCTGCTTCTGCATTAATTTGCTAAGAATAACGGCTCCAGCCGCATCCACATTGCTGCAAAGGACATTATTTCCTTCTTTTTCGTAGCTGTGTAGTATCCTGTGGCATACATGTACCATATTTACTTTATCCAGTCCACCACTAATGGGCACCTAAGTTGGTTCCATATCTTTGCTATTGTGACTAGTGCTGTAATAAACATATGAGTGCAGGTGTCTTTTTGGTAGAGTGATTTCTGCTTCTTTGGGTATATTCCCAGCAGTGGGATTGCTGAGTTGAATGGTAATTCTATTTTTAGTTCTTTGAGCAATCTTCAAACTGCTTTCCACAGGGGCTGAACTAGTCTGCATTCCCACCAACAGTGTATAAGCGTTCCCTTTTCTCCGCAACTTTGCCAACATCTGTTTTTTGACTTTATAATAAAAGTCACTCTTACTGGTGTGAGATGGTATCTCATTGTAATTTTGATTTGCATTTCTCTGATTAGTGATGTTAAGCATTTTTTTTTCATGTGTTTTGCTGCTTGTATGTCATCTTTTGAGAAGTGCCTGTTCATGTCCTTTATCCACTTCTTAATGGGGGTTTTTTTTTCTTGTAAATTAACAAGAAACAAATTAGTTTAAGCTCCTTGCAGATTCTGGATATCAGTCCTTTGTTAGACGCATAGTTTGCAAATATTTTCTCCCATTCTATAAGTTGTCTATTTAATCTGTTGGTTTGCAAATATTTTCTCCCATTCTATAAGCTGTCTATTTAATCTGTTGATAGTTTCTTTTGCTATATAGAAGTTCTTTCATTTAATTAGGTCTCACTTCTCAATTTCTGTTTTTGCTGCATTCGCTTTTGAAGATTTGGTCCAACATTTGTTCCCTAGGCCTAGGATTTTCATAGTTTGAAAGTTTACATTTAAGTCATTATCTTGAATTCATTTTTGTATATGGTGTGAGGAAGGGGTCCAGCTTTATTCTTCTGCACATGGTGAGCCAGTTTCTAAGCACCATCTATCGAACAGGGTGTTCTTTTCCCTATTGTTTATTTTTGCTGAGTCAAACATCAGTTGGTTGTAGGTGACTTTATTTCTGGGTTCTCTGTTCTCTTTCTTTGGTCTATGTGCCTATTTTTGTGCCAGTACCATGCTGTTTTGGTTACTGTAGCCTTGTAGTAAAGTTTGAAGTCTGGTAATGTGATAATTCTGACTTTGTTCTTTTTCTTGGGATTGCTTTGGCTACTCGGGCTTTTTTTTTTCCCCTTACATGTGAATTTAACAATTGTTTTTTTCTAATTCCACAAAAAATGATGATGTTGGTGTTTGATAGGGATTGCACTGAATCTGTAGATTACTTTGGTCAGTGTGGACATTGTAACAATATTGATTCCGTCAGCCCATGAGCATGGAATGTTGTTCCATTTCTTTGTCCTCTGATTTTTTTCAGCAGCATTTTGTAGTTCGTATTGTAGAGATCTTTCACCTCCTTTGTTAGATATATCCCTAAGTATTTTGTGTGTGTGTGCATGTATGTGTGTGTGTGTGTGTGTGTCTATTATTAACAGGATTGTGTTCTTGATTTGGTTCTCAGCTTGAATGTTGTTGATACATAGAAATGCTGCTGATTTTTGAGCACTGATTTTATATCCTGAACCTTGACTGAAGTTGCTTATCAGGGCCAGGGGTCTTTTGGGAGAATCCTTAGGGTTTTCTAGATATAGAATCATATTGTCTGTGAAGAGAGATTATTTGGCTTCCTCTTTTCTATTTGGATAGCTTTTATTTCTTTCTCTTGCCTGATTGCTCTGGCTAGAACTTCCAGCACTATGTTAAATAGAAGTGGCTGACCACTTCTAGATGGATGCCATCAAGTACTTCCAAAGCTCCAGGTGGCTCTGTCACAGGGTAGAGGACTCATATTCATTTTTTCTGTCTTTTAAATAAATACTAACTTATCATCTTTAGATGGTCAGTTATTCTACCTATAACAGCACAATGTACTCTTTCATAAATTATCAGTATTTTCTAGTACATCAAAAGTTGGAGAATCAAAAGAATCTGCCTAATTTCACTGCCTAATTTTGACAAGTCCCTTAATCTCTCTGGGTCTTTGAAATAACAATAGAGCATTTTTAGAAA
>CAUYQG010203603.1:0-25246 GCA_963574415.1 Tarsius wallacei | reverse complement strand
TGGATTGCCTGAGCCCGCGGGTTCGAGACCCGCCTGGGCAAGCGAGACCTCATCTCTACAATAAATCAGAAAATTAGCCGGGTGTGGTAATGCGTGCCTGTAATTCCAGCTACTTAGAAGGCTGAGGCAGAAGAATCGCCGGAGCCCAGCAGGTCGAGGCTGCAGTGGCCGGGAGCAGCCACTGCACTCCAGCCTGGGTGACAGAGTGAGACTCCAACTCAAAAAAAAAAAAAAAAAAAAAAGAAGCTAAGTTTAAGGAAATTCAAAAGTTATATTCAGCCAGACTTGGTGGCTCAGCCTGTAATCCCAGCACTTTGGAGGAGAGTGGATTGCCTGAGCCCACAGGTTTGAGACCAGCCTGGGTAATTTAGCGACACCTCATCTCTACAATAAATAAAAAATTAGCCAGGCATGGTAGCGCATGCCCGTAGTTCTGGCTACTTGGAAGGCTGAGGAGGAAGGATTGCCAAAGCCCAGCAGGTTGACACTGGGGTGGCTGCGAGTGTGCCACTGCACTCCGGCCTGGGCAACAGAGTGAGACTCCAACTCAAAAAAAAAATTTATATGTGAATTTTCAACTGTGTGGAAGGGTGTTGGTACCCCAACCCCTTTGTGGTTCAAGGGTCAATTGTAATAAAATGATTGTTGTTTTAAGCATTTAAATTCAGAGATAGTTTGTTACATAGCAATAGATAACTGGAACACTGGAACTCAATATCCTCATCTGTAACATAAGAGAATTGGTCCCCATGCACTCCAAGGCTCCTTACCATCCTGAATAATCCCTTAATATATACTTTCAGTTTCTTTTATCTGAGTGATAAATAAATGTGTGCTAGCATGATACTGTTATTCCTCATAGCTTTCAAATTGTAGAAATATACTTTTGAGCTACTGCCTTAGCCTGGATGTTTACTACAGAATTGAAATATTTGACCATATGGTAGCTTCAGAGTACACTATGTAAGTGGGGTCCTACTGTCATTCACGATCCTTCTAGAAGCAACAATAAAGCCACAAGGCCAAAAGAATCCCTCTTTCTCATTAAGAAACTGGTAGGAGGCAAAGATGAACCTCTCCAAAAAGGATGAAATGAGAAAATGTAGAAAACTAGACAAAATTCCATAAATAGGATAAAAGTGTATTTCTCCTACATTCAGTTTTCCTTAATAAGATCTTTAAGTGCTGTCATTTACAAATTTATCGCAGCCATCTTTGAACCCATTTACATTTTCACCATCTTGAGATGACAAACCCTGTATCATCTTTATATTTATTTTCCTAAATTTACCTCCTATAAGCTAGTTTTAGTAATCTACCGCCTCTTTCTTTCCATATGACTAGGTTTACCAAATTCAAAAATCTGAGTTGTGAAACAAAATATACAGAAAATTAGCCATGTCACATTCTCTGTAAAGTAAGCTGAGATATAAATATGGAAATGCATAAAAATTGAATAAGTGTTTTCCCATTAAATAGATTCCCATGAAAATCTGCCAAAAAATACTACACAAAAGATAAAAGAAGCAAACTTGTTTTTAACATAAAGGATCATCTGGTTATGACTTCAGACTATACAGTAGAAAGGGCTTAGAGATAAGTAAATCTGGGAAGGAATCAGGTTTCGCCACTTACTATATATAACTGAAAAGTTCCCTGACTACCCTGAAGACACATGATTGCACATGAAAAGGGAGGGGACCTTCATGGTTAAGACGGTGGCCCAGGCAGCCAGCATGCTTGGACAACAATCCACTTCCCCATGTACAGTTGTGTGACTATGGAAAAGCTACTTAAACTCCCTGTGCTTTAGGTTTTTTATCTGCAAAATGTGGAACTAATAATACCTACTGCATTGTATTTTCATGAAGTTTCGTAAGGTTTAAATATGTAAAGCTCTTAGAACGTGTCTGGGACTTGGTGAGTACTATAATAGTATTGGCTGTTAAGGATGACAGGTGCTAAATAAATATTCATTCTTTTTCATCCTTCTTCTGCAACTTTTGCAATAAAATGAAGCTTTACCACATTCTGGTTTCAAGGAGGCTGATGTTTGCACTGTGCAAATAAAAATTACTACACATACATAACAAACTAGCTTAATTGTTGATAAACTGAATAGCAATAAATGACTTAAAAGTAGGAAAGATTTTGTACAAAGGAAGAACTGTCAAACTGCTAAACTCACTAATACAAAGGATGGAGGAATCTGGTGTAGTCTTTCCTGGGAGTTAAGAAGTCACCTGACAAGCATATAGTAGTATGCATTTGGAGAAAGAATGGCACTGAATAGCAGATGGACAAGATATTTTCTGGGCTAACCTTCCAACTCATAAATTTTTGTAAGGTCCCGAAAATGTAAATCACATAGCATATTTCATTTCTTTGTAGATACAACATCATTTTCTTTAGGGTCTCCTTGGTTGGTCTCACTGTGACCAATTGGTGGAGAGCTAACAGCTGCGCGCCTCACAATGAAATACTGGGAAGATCTGGTCATTCCTGCCTAAGCCTGTGCTCAGGGATTTAGGGCCTGGGACTGGTTACTGAAGTCTATGGAACACATAGCAAGCAGATGGTCAGCCAGCTTCACTCACAGTCATTGGTAGATGCCATTACAACCATCCCATATTTTCTTGACCTACCCTGGAATACATGTACTGAAGGTTCCTCAGTTTCCTGCGTCTATGCTCGAGGGTGTTCTCTGGCTGCTGTCTGTGCTTAGCTTGTACTTGAGGCTGGAAGTGAACTTCACCTAACAAGGAAAGGACGGACATTGGTGAAAAAATACCCTAGCTTCATTCCCCCCGTGTTAATGAACTGAATGTTTGTTTACTCCCCAAAATTCATATGCTCAACCTCAAATCCCATTGTGGCTGTATTTGGAGATGTGTCCTCTAAGCACGTAATTAAGATCAAATGAAGTCATAAGGGTGGGGCCCTCATCGAATAGAGTTAGTGTCCTTATAAGAAGAGACACTGCAGAGCTCTTGCTCACTCTCTCTCCATGGGCGTGCACCAAGGAAAGGCCATGTGAGGACACAGCAAGAAGGTAGCTGTCAAAAAGCCAGGAAGAGAGCCCTCACCATCCTTTGTCATGGAGTTCCAGGCTTCAGAACTGTCAAAAAATAAGTTTAAGTTGTCTATATCCAGTCTGTGGTATCTTGTTAAAGTGGCCTGAATGGACTAATACACCTTGTATACTACATAATCTCTCAGCGAGTGCCCAGCAAGATTGCTCACCCTCTGAGATAATCTGATGATTAATATGAACTTTATTAGTTTTTCTCCAAATCTTGGCCCACTTCCTCCTTCCTCATCATGTTTCCTGATTCCCCATCATATTCCTCCAAAATAACCTAAGCTCAAATCCATGTCTTCGGGCTTTGTTTTTGGAGGAAAACAAACTAAAGAATATATAATTAGAGTCAGTGGGCATCAGTGGAAACCTTGAACATTATAGGGCATTAAAGGCATCATATGTAAGAAAGGAGAGAGGGAAGATCACAGGTGTGCCTCAGATTTTCTCTACCAGACACTGATGATATACCTCCTTCTTTCTATTTTTCTGATCCTCTTTAGGTAAGAAGTAATTATATGGAATCACATTCTTTCCACGCAGAAATACTCAGACCAAGCCCAAGGTTCAGAGTAATTGCTATAATTCACTATATGCCAGGGAAGTGAGTGCTCTTGAGGGTCTTTCAAACTTAAGGGTTCTAGGATTTTATCACAAGATTACCCTCAATTTACATCTGACATCATAACACCCTGAAAGGAAGAACCCATGGACTTACTGGGGATTGATTTCTGAAGATGATACATCCAACATGAAATAATGATTGGAGTCCTGAGTCAGAGGGCTTGTCAATTACACCTATTGAAAGTGGACTCACCTGCCTCAAGTTTGGCAGCATGTCCCAGTGCTCTGTTGTCATGGCTCTGGATTTAACATAACTTTGAGCATTTGAACGTAACTTTACAATAAAGGCAGTGGGGTTTATGTTACTTAACAACATGTGTGATGCACCAGTTGTTTTGTGGCAAAATGTGAAATCCTGTAATAAGTACATTCCCGAAAAATGGATGATTTTTGTTTCTATCACACGAAGAGCCTGGTCTAATTTCTCTGCCAAGGATATTTTCCATAGCATTAATCTGTTATAAATCACTCAAGTCAATCCCCAGAATCACTTTGGTTCCCATAATTTTTATTTGCATAATTCATCAATTAAAAATATTGGAGGAGAAATAAATTTGTTACTGCAAACACATGCTCTTGACTCTCCATCCATAAAATTATGTCCTGTAAACTTTAGGCTTAGCTGTGCTTGGAATGAATTCACTAGTTCCCTAGATCTGCCACAAGGAAGAGTCCTCATTTTTCAGGAATATCTTTTCTATAGATATGTTATAACCTGAGAGACCTAGGTTTGAATTCTCATTTCATATATATACAACCTTGGAAAGTTACTTAAACTTTCTAAACATCAACCTCCTCATCTATATTTTGGTAATAATAGCAATAATAATTCCTATCACTAGGGGTTGTTGCAAAAATTAATAAGTAAGTGTGTGTAAAGGGTCTAGCAAAAAAGAATTTCGTTAATGGCACTTTTAGCATATATTTGTCATTTTTTGTCAATGCAGCATCCATGCCCCATTCCCATATTTAAGTAATTCCATACCTTTTTTTATCTTCATGAAAAATAGAAATTGACAAATCCAGATACCAACTTTCCCAGGATCCCTTGCAGCCAAGCCTAGACACCTGACCCAAGTTTAGCAGATCGTATGCATATACTCTAGGCTTGACCAAACAGATGCATCTGCTCAGACTTTGACCTGGGAAATTGTACCACAAATAAACAGGATACTGGAAAATTCTTCCATGGGGCTAAACTGATAGCAGGAACACCTGACTTTCTGAAGTACCAGGGACACATATCAGTGTTGTATCTGGTGGGCAGTGCTCAGTGTAAGCAGCCATGTTCTTACTGGAATAGTGCCAAACTGCTCTTTGGGCTATGGTTCTGGTGATGCATACTTCAACCCACTTTCCAAACCCATTCTCCACTGTTCCTGGTAATCCACTGAGTAACTCTATCCCTGTTGTTTTTAACTGCCTACACAGATATGTGTGGTCTACTTGATTAAGATGCCTTTCTGTAAACATACCTAAAAGCATTGTTTTAACCCTAAGGTTTTATAAAAGAAAACCAGAATGTAGGTTGGGAATGATGAACTCTTCACCATGAAAGGTATGTTTTTCAAGCAGAAAACTACAAAGGACAAATGACAAACATGATAATCTGTAGTTGAATATCAACCTCTTTACTAAGGAATCAATAAATTTCTGATCATGGTAGCTAAAATGATACATAATCTTGAATTGATCTAGGTCCTCTTCACCCATTTGTCACCTTTTACTACATTCTCTACTGAGCTGCTTTAGCATCCATCACCAGTTGATCTATTTTGTATGGGATTGAGCTGAGGCCGAGCCATTCTCTGTAGCAGAGCTCATTCGTTCATTGTGAAACATTATCAATGGCTGTCTACAATTGACCTAAATTCAATAATTTACACCTATTCAATTACATTTCTATTGTGATTTTTTTTGTATACCTAGTCATCTTTGTCTAAATCCATAAAATGCTTAAATGCTGAGGTTATTGTCTATGAAGTGCAAAAGCACCTGATAAAGGTCACTACAAAACATCAGCTTAAGCCTGACAGACTTTGCCAGGTGCCATATCTCTGGAGGCCCACGAAGTAAGCAAGCCTTACTATCAATGAGAGTTTGAGGAAACAGATGAGAAGCCACTGCACAATGCAACTTAACTCAGACAATTTTTATTTGCCTCTTAATGTTTCCAGCTTTAGAGTTTTGGCTCCATGGCATAAACTGTATTTTTATTTTCAGGATGATACAGTGAATTTATTAATACACATGTGCACAAACACACACTTTTTGCAAAATCTTACAGATTTTGTCAAGTCTCCACTTAAAAATAACAATTTATTATGAACTGTTTC
The DNA here is from genome assembly GCA_963574415.1 of Tarsius wallacei. Taxonomy (NCBI): domain Eukaryota; kingdom Metazoa; phylum Chordata; class Mammalia; order Primates; family Tarsiidae; genus Tarsius; species Tarsius wallacei. The sequence continues at coordinate 19,207 of CAUYQG010203603.1, read as the reverse complement.
CGGTATATAAGGAGGTATAAAAAGTTAAACAGTGAATATCCGCATACCTCTGTTTCCCTTCTCTATGTTTTTGGACATAATCTAAACTTCCCTGGCATTTAAACCAGGTATTTCACTCAGGAACTTCAGATTAGCTTGCTCTATTACTTCTAGTAGGGATTTATACTATCGCGTAAATGAGCCACTGAAAACTTTCTTGCCCTCCCTAGACATGTTTGAGAAATTCAGAATACAGACTTTAAACTTAAAGTGAACTTAGAGCTCAGTGAATAAACTGTGCTAGCCCCATACTTTGTATATATTCATCTATTCAGTGGGTGTATTAATGACTCTACCCTGGTTTGAGTAACTATTGATGCATTAAAAAAAGGACTCCAAAACTTACTGGTATAAAACAACTATTTTGTTATGATCAGGGCGCAGTGAGGAAAGTTTGGCTCAGTTCTCTGAGACCTGGAACCTCAGCTGAAAAGACTCAGTGGCAGGTGGTGACTCAAATGCTGGGCACTTGAATTGTCTTAAGGTGTGTTCATTGACATGTGACCAGGGGCTACTGAGCAGAGCACTTACAGGTGGCTTCTCCATGTGGCTTTGGCTGCCCCCAGCGTGGCTGTTCCTAGGAAGCCAGACTTCCTACAGAGTGACTCAGGGTTCTAGTGCTAATGATTCAGTAAACGAGGCAGAAGCTATACCCACTATCCTATTTTGACCTAGCCTTAAGAGTCATCTCTGCTGTGTTTGATTAGTTACAAGTGATTCACAAGATGTGCGAAAGAGTGTTAAAGAATTCACAGCATTTTTTTTGTAAACAACAATCATAAATGTCCTCTCTGCAGCTCCTCCTTTCAATAACTCCCAGCGTAACCACACAGGCCACCAAAGGACAGAGACAGCATTCCCTGTAGCCACTTACACTTCCTCTAAGAAATGGCATCTTCAGTCTCTCTTTGCCGGTTCTGGCCTTTGGATTTTTCCCATTGCTACTTTGCATCTTTTTTGGCTGCCCACCATTTTTGTACTAGTTACCAGTCCATTTGGATTATTGAACCCAAGTCTAAACTCTCTCCCCTGGCTCTGACCTGATTCTGCTCCTGAAAGCAGCCTCTCTGATAAGGTCTGCCCTCACTGCTTTCTCCCAATTCCGGTGTATCTCTTGCCCCTATGGATACGGGCATGAGGATTGGATACTGGCCTGCGGATACAAAAGAAAGAAAAAAGGTTTAAACCTTCAAACAATTTCTGAAAGCATCATCCACACAGATTTAAGGTACACTTCTTCTCATTAAAAGCAATGCTGAGTCTCTAGATTACATCTGGACAAATTTTTCCATTTTAGTCACAGATATTAAGTATGAAATTGATGAAAACCATGAATGAAAGAGAACTCAGGGGTTACATGAGGCAACCAACTACATCAAATTTGTAAATTGAAAAACTAATTATTCCTTTAAATGATTATTTTCTAAGTTCACTTGAAACCAAAATCTGCAGAGCACTCAATCAGTTCTAAATAACAAGTCTGAGGATTTTACTGGGGACAAGACATCGCATTTATCATTTATAGTGGGTTTGTTTTTCAGAGGAATAAATCAGGCTAGAATCAAATGTTTATATTTATTCTTCAGATATGTTCTGGCTGAACTATCACCAATGTCTGCACTGTAGCGTGGGATTAAACATTTTCTGTTTATTTTGTCTGTTTATACAGTAACATTTTTATTCTTTTCAGGGACCTGACGTTAGCAAGGGTACTGATGTTGGGATCAGAAATGAGAATCTACCCAGGTCCTGTCAGGAAAATCTGCTTTATAAGTTTCTAAAGCCATGCCCAAGGATATGCTGCAATACATGTAACTTGGATTCTTGAAATAAAAAACTGAATTCAAACAACATCACCGTAAAACCAAATAACCCAATTACATTGTTTTAATGTTCTAACTGTGGTTGAAGGCAGCCAATGGTTTTATCACAAATTAGGCAAGCTTTTGAGGGAAATTCTGCAAAATGGCATGTCCTCTTGTATGGATTGACAACTGAGCAATTTTCCTGCTGTGCCTTAGAAAGAGGTGCCAGCTTCATGAGATGCTGTCAAAATGACTGAAAACCACCCGCTGCTGATTTCTCCTTCCCTGTATGAAAACCAGCCTTCTCCTGGATTATCACCGCTGGTAAGAGAGGAAAATTGCCTTTGCACTTGCTGATTGTGGTTAACTGGTCAGGGAGGTTTCACATACTGGATCTTGGAAAATCCGTAGGGATACAAAGATGCAAATTGACAGGAGGAGACCTGGAACGACCTGTGACAAAGAGAACACAACCACTTATTCTACAACAAGTCAGAGTAGAGCACTTATGCTTGAGATGACCTTTTAAAAAAAAAACATACTTCAGGTAAAAGCATAGTGTTCTGACTTCTAAAAGCTTCAAATGTTAATTTTTAAGGAGTCACAGTTCTTTTCCTTCAGTTAGATTAGAAGGGAGTATATGTATCTATAAAATTTCAGAATGTTTTTACAAAAACAAAACCCAAAATTATTTATTTTTCATATGTCCTCTGTTTTGTTCATATAAATAAATATTGATATAGAAATTTACAATCAGAATGGATATGCTTATTTATAATTCCTGGTTTAACAATATAGTGTAGATATTTGCCCTGCTTTTTACATAATTGCTATTATTAATAAACATGTACTATTTATAGTGTGTTTGAGGTACATGATGCAGAAATCTATGATCCTTTCTAATTGTGGATGCTAAAGCTAAAATATAATAATTGTTCCCAATATTTCACCATCATGGATAATAGTTAATGCATTTTCTTTCTTCAATAGAATTATTTTCTCAAGATAAAATTCTGGGTCTGGGATTACAGAGCATAAACCACGAACCCTGTCTATTGGGTACCCAAATAACTTATTGCAGATTGTACACAGCCTAGGTCCAAGGGATGCTATTCTCAAAGTTCCTTTCACCCAGAAGTTTACATTGTGAATGGCACTTGCAGCTTGACATATACAGCCGTGCATGGTCACCCTGCAATGCTTCTTGAAATACTAACCTGCTGTTAAGTTACTTTCTCAAAGATTAGCCTCAAAGAATCTCAAGGACAAAAGAGACAATCCCACTATCCTGCTCAAATTGTTGTTTAAGGAGCTAATTAGGGATAAAAGGACAAAAAATTTAATAACGATAAAAGTAAAATATCCCATTTCACTATAAAGTCTCTTGGGTAGTTAACAGCATAATACTTAAGATCAATTTCTTTAAGAGAATTAACAACTTGTAAATTCAGTTAGAATTTTCAAGGAATAAAAGGATAAATACTTCAAGAAAAATTAAAGGAAATAAAGATAACAGATGAAACAAGTTTAGACAAATATATAAAAACAGTGGAAATGATAAATAAATATCATGACTATAACCCTGAAAACCTTAATAAAATAGACTGAGTGTTGATCAATTTAATAGTAAAACAGTAGGGAAAAATAACAAATGAGTCATGTAAAAATTACAAAGGATAAAGAACCAATATAAAAGAGATTATGAATACTGTATTAATAAAAGATATTAAATTTGAAAACAGCAATGAATCATATGGCCTGTTAAAAAGCCACAAATACAGATATTCATGAAGGAAATAAAGAGCTTAAGCAAGCATATGACCAAAAAATAAAAAATAAAATGACAAAGACATTACAGTTTACCAGTTTAGAACAAATCAGAATCTCATTCTTTAATTGCCTCAAATATTCAGTGAATAAGTAAACTCTTTGTCACATAAGCAAATGGATGGCAAAAATAAGATCAGATGATAAAAATTCTTCTTGTAAGACAAATTTTACTGTGATCCCTAAATTTTGAGAAAATATCATAAAATTTTAAACGTGCAATATTTGTAAACTGCTCAGTTTATAATATTAATTGATGAAAGCAGAAATCAACATTGTGTATGTAGTACAATTTTCCATCATGTAAAAAATCAAAACTTCACATTACAAAAAAATGATCCTGGGAAGAAAAAAATGTCAATATCAAGAGTGGTTCACTCTAGAATTGAGTGAGTGATTTCATTTATTCTTACTCTCTGAAGGTTTGTAAGTTACCTCTATGATTTGATGGAGGGGAGCTGTTAGGAGGGATACCTCCCAAATTCATATATTGAAATACTAACCCTCAGTTATTCAGAGTGTAACTGTATTTGGAGATAGGGCCTTTAAAGAGGTAATTAAGGTAAAATGAGGTCATTAGAGTGAACCTTAATCCAATATGACTGGGGTCTTTAGACGAAGAGAAAAATTGGATGCAGACATTTACAGAGAGAAGACAACATGAAGAAACAAGAAGACAGTCATGTACTAGCCATGGAGAGAAGCCTGAAATAGATCCTTCCCCCACAGCCCTCAGAAGGAACCAACCGGACTGACACCCTGATCTTGAACTTTGAGCCCCAGAACTACAAGAAAATAATTTGTTTGTTTCTTTAAGCCACCCAGTCTGTGGAACTTTATTAAGGCAGCCCTTGCAAGTGAATAAGGGGTCTTTCTCCCTCCCTCCCTCCCTTCCTTCCTTCCTACATAATTGGAGAACATTGAAAAAAAATTAAAAAGCATGTAATACTTCTACATACAGATTTCCATTACATTACTTGTCAATACCTAACTGACTGGTTGGGGAGGGTGATTTGAATTCCTGGGAGTTGTATTGGTGATATTATAATAAACATTTGGGACCAGCAACTCAGGCTAGGGGAAAGCCACTGGGCTAGCTGGAAAGTCATTCTGTCTGAGTGGTTTTGAGCTTTGTTCATCAAGTAATAAAGACAAGAAAAATGGATGGGAGTCTTTGTGCCAAGAATAGTGCCAGTAGGAACAGAAAAGGAAAGGTCATTACCCCCGCATATAAGTTCCATCTGATCAAAGCTGTATTACTCAATGATGTCAAGTTTTTATAGTTGTTCTTTTATAGCTATAGAAGATATGCCTTTATTCTTGATATCCCTGAAGGAAAAATAATATTGTTATTGCCAGTCTGAAACCTTAAAGCACAAATTATCTCTATCCCCATTGAATAAATTACCTTTATAATTCAAATTTTGGTAACACAAATATTTTACAACATACTAGAGTGGAAAGAAAGTTGGGTTATACATAGAAAGAGAACCCTACAAAGATCAAGTAGGCTGTTCATATCCTGCAGCATTTCTAAACCCAGCTGAGAACCAAGCAGGTAACTTTCATACTAGATGCACTAATGTAAACTTCACTTCTACAAATAATTATGATCTCTGCCATCATCCCTCCAAGTCTACCTTTTTATATTCCCATTTTTCATCAGAGCATATTTGCAGAGAAATACCTCTCCACTATAAAGAAAAATACCAGCTTGAGCAGCTGGCAAGTGCCTGCTGGCCTAATCCTCATCGAGTAGGGAATGGCTGAGACTTCAGAGGCCTGGTAGGCAAGGGGCTTCTTGCACAGGGGCAAGGCTACCCAGCAAGAGCTGACTATGCAGAATATTCCCCAACAGTTACAAAGAGAAAGCATATTTTGGATGGCTATGTAAAGTCTCCAAGGTTGAATATCTTGGCTCAAAAAATGTTTCAAACACCCTGTTTACCAAATCAATCACTCTTGTGAGTAGGATGCAACCTAGTGGAATAAACATTGTTCTGCTCTGGAAGGCAGAAGAATGAAATCCTGGCCTGCCTGGGGCACTACTAGACTGCTTGGCTTTCAGTTTCCACACTTGAAAAATTCATCTGTTGTTTTCAGGTAAATAAAGCTTCTAGTAGAGGGTCTGGCACATATCAGATCTTTAATAAATGTCAGATGATTGCAATACATCTAAGAAAGTCTATTATCATAATATGATTTAGCAATCAGAGATTGCAGAAAAAGCAATGGACAAAATTCAATATCCATTTCAAACAAAAAACTCATGTCAGAATACAGAGGCTCAAAATAAGTCTACTACTCACACCAAAGCAATGTTAAAGTCACCATTATTTTATTATTTATTTGTTTATTTTGTGATAAAGCTATACACAACAAAATTTACTATCTAGACATTTTAAGTGTACCATTTAGTGACACTAAGTACATTCATGTTGCTGTGCAACTATCACTATCATCCATCTTTGGAACATTTTTCATTTTGCTTAACTGAAACTTTGCATTATTAAACTACAATAATAATCATATATAATAACTCCTTAGGGAAAAAGAAGCTAAAAGTATTATGATGTGTGATTAGCATAACTATATACATGAAACATCTGCGACAATATGCTAAAATTACATGCATTTATTGAAATGGGCAGACACAAAGGAAATACTCAGAAATCAATAGGATTATATGTATAAAATTCAACTAGAAAACATAGTGACAAAATGGGCTACCATTCACAAAGTCAAAAACTGTAAAGTACTTAGAAGGAATACGTAAGGAAAGATGACATGTGTCTTCCAAATATAACAAAGCCTTCTTGGGAAAAGGTAATCATTTCCAAAAGTGAAGATTCACTTGTTTGTTTTTAAATAGGCAGATCATGTTAATTCATACATTTAAAACAATTCCCATCAAAATTCCAACCAAACTTACTTTAAGTCGGTAAGAGAAGGCATTCAAAAGATAGTTCAAAATAAGATCAATGTGGTGGTAAGAGCTGGGAAGAGGGGAAATAGTCTGCTAAATATAAATATGGAATGTGTCATAAAACCAGAGACAATTAAGCAGTATGGCACTGGCACCAAAATTGAAGCAAAAATTTCTGAAAATAAATCAATATGTGTATGTGAAACATCACACAAGTACTTAACATGTTAATTTCAAAGTGAGAAAGAATTAATTAATAATGATAAGAGAGCAAGTTGAAGAAGGAAAGAAGGAATACATTTTGCTATTTACCAAAATAAACTCTGGCTACATTAAAGGGTTAAATAGATTGTAAATTTTAGCTTTAAAAACATGCTCAAAGCCCAATAAAACATTAACCAGGTAATTGGAGAAATCATCAAGACCTTTTTAACATGAATCTGAAAAAAATTACTAAATAAAAGACTGACCATTTCAAGTACATTAAATATAAAACAACCCATTCATCTGTAATTAAAAAACAAAATTTACATTTAAAAGTACACAATATGAAAGAATTTGCATTAAATGTGATAAAACCAATCAAGTGATTCATATTTGCAACACATCAAGAGCTCATTCAATTTTATAAAGGAAGCAGAAAGTCTCCATAGCTAAGTGGGCCCAGATAAAAGCAGGTTGTATTTGTTGAGAGTTTTACTGAGCCAAGTATTTACTTATATTAGCTCATATAATCCTCACCAGAACTCTATGAGACAAGGGATATTAGTATCTTTATTTCAAACATTACCCCACCTGGTCTCATGAAGAGAAAGCAGAGTCAGGATTAGAATTATAGTCTGACTCAGAAATGTATGCTTTAACCACTACTCTTGTTTCTTCAACTAGATATTTTGAAACGTTACATCAAACAGTATAAATGCTCAAAAATGTTCTACAATTCCTTGACTTGGAACACTCAGCCCTCTGTATTCAGGGCTTCTGTACTTATGGAGTCGATGAACCAGGAATCAAAATTATTTTTAAAATAACAACTCAACAATAAAAAAATACAAATAAAAACCAATACCGTATAACAACAATTCACATAGCATTTACATTGTATCCGGTATTACAAATACTCTAGAGATGATTTAAAGTATACGGGAGGATATGCTTAGGTTATATGCAAATACGAAGCCATTTTATATCAGGGACTTGTGCATCCACAGATTTCAGTATCCACAGAGATCCTGGCTCCGAACCCCTGCAGATACTGAGAAACAACTATATGCTGATTGAGCATCTATCCTATACACCAAACCCTGTGCTGGAGACCTGGAATTTAAGATGGATTAAGACCCTGTTCAGCTATCTGGCTGGGGAAAAGGATGAGTAAGATAATCTGTAACAATAAAATTCTATGTATATTCTGCTATGCAAATTAAAACAAACTATGGCCACTATTTCGACGGCCAAGCCAAAATTCAAAATAATCATAATGAAAGCTTTAACAAATTGATTTGTAATTCATCTGAAAAGAAATATACAAGTACACATTAAAAGCTTTTGAGTGTTTTTTTTTCCCTTTGACCCAGTAACCTCTCTTATTCTTGGAAGATCATCCTAAGTAATTGTTCACCAAAAGGAAACAAAAGTATCATTTATTAATTAGTTTCTCAAATATTTATTTGTGCCTATTGCTTGAAAGATTCTCTATTCGAATCTGGGGACATGAACATGAGCAAGAAATTCATTCCATGAAAGTCTTAATTTCAGCTCTTACTATAATAGTGAAACTGGAAACAATCTTAATGCTCAATAATGAGAGTTATTTGATTTATTTTGGGACATTGATTTTCAGAAATATAGCAAAATATTAAAACTATATTTCAAAATTACATAGGAAGAAGAGGGTCATTTTCATGATACAATGCTATCTTTTAAATATTAAATTTTGTACTAAGTTCTGCTGTTGTAATAAATATGTATTAATAAAGGCAAAGGCTAGATAAGTATATGCAAATATGAAAAGCTGTGTTAGGGTCTGGGGATTATGGATGATTTTTATTTTACAAAATTAATATTATTACTATATGACTTTTTCAATGAAGAGCAGAAAGAGAAAGAATTCATATAACCAAGCAATGATCCTGGAAGAGATTAATAATTGATTACAAAGGGAGTTGCAACATGAAGTTCTGTGTAACATTTCACAGAATAACAAACCAGAACTTGCAAGATATGGGGAGAAATATATTCCCACCTTATATAGACAGACAGTGGCAGTCTTCTTAAAAGACAAAGGGATGCTAGAAAATGGAATCAAAGGTTACACTGACATATTGTTCTATATAACACCAAAATTACTCTGAAAGTACTGGCTTCCGAAGTCCCATTAAGTATAGTACTTGCTAAGTGTCGTCAAATACAATTTTATTCAAGATTCCCAGGGTCAAGTATTCAGTATAAAAATGTATTTTAACACACTTATAAAAATGATAAAACACTTCAATGAGTTTTGGTCTCTTTGAGTCTTCCTACTACCCAGTTATCCGGCCCAATTATGTGCTCTTAAATCAACTGACCTACCACTTAGAAAGCACCCTGGCCCTGCTGGCTTGTCTCTTGAACCACATATCCCTCTGCTGCCTTTCGATTTCCTCATATCTTGGTATTCTTGAATCTGACCTTCTGTCGATACAAAATAAGCAGTTGTCGAAAATAAGAAAAAAATGTTCCCTGATGTAAGGCTTGCATAAACTTCCCTGGGAGACATAAAACAAACATTCCTTGTGATCAGAGAAAATTAAAAGGCTAAGCAAGGACACAGTTCTTCAAGGACAAGGCCACCTCCCACACACACTTAAGTGTTGGAAAGTGAGTTTAAGAAAAATGAAACACCTCAGTGAGGTAGGCAATAGCGTTTCTGTGGTTCCGGGGACTGTTCAGAGGCCTCACTGGGTTTCAAAGTCAGCTGTGGACTTGGGAACAGGTCTGGTGATATCCAGCACTTGACTCCTATAAACGAGACTACAGACTAGAGTCTCTGTCCAGAGGCTGTGGACCTTATGAAAATACTGATAAAATTAACTTGTCACAGCCAGTGAAAGATGCTAGCTCTGTCCAGCTTTAATGTCTGCTCTATACTGTTTTTGCAGTTAGAGTGATGCTTGATTCTCTAATTCCTCTTCTCCAAATGTGTCTACATTGATCCATCCATTCTTGTGTCCATTCAGAACTGCTTTGATTGTTTTTTTCTTTGATCAACAATCTATTACCCATAAACATGCCATTCCTGCCTTGGATGAGAACTGTTGGATCCCTTATAGACCACGCTGCTTGACTTCAGTGCTGCTCTGTTCATTGTCTCTGGCCTTCTACTTCCCCAAGTGGAAGTGAGTGAACAGAGATACTTTCATGAAATTTCATCTGATATTTTCCACTATAATCTATATTTCATTCTCAAGTAACCTACCTAAGACCTATGCTAGAAAAGACTTGAGATTTCCACTCTCTGAGCAGCTAATGAAAGGCAACTCGATTTCCCTGGAATCTCACTGAGAGTCATGTGATACAGGCAGCATCAGATTTCAGTTTTGGTCCACAGGATTAGTGAGCAAAGACATTTCCCATGCAACACTAAAAATTTCTTTCTTAGGTCCTTGATTTTTTTCAATCATTCCAAGATGATCTGGTGATAGAAAGCTTCCAAAATGCCATACTAAGCTCAATAGACAGACATCCATTATCTTTGGACTTAAGGAAGAAATGAGGAACACGAAGAAAAGGTGCTTGAAATGTGGAAGAAGAGTTCAAGGTGGGGGGTGGGGTAGCATTTGCCAATTTGGACATAAATACTCCCACTATGGCCAATTTCAAGCGACGAGTGTGAAGTCAACAAGCTTGCCAAATTCCTGAAAATTTTACAATCAGCTCTTTCAAGCTACTTTAAGCAGGCTCCAGCACAGTACCAGGTCTGCCTGTATTCCCTTGTGTATAACCGCCTGAAGACATAGCTTTGATGATACTTGGATAATACTATTGTTTTTGTTGTTGCTTTTTCCAATTTGTTTTGATTACTTGTAATTATTTTTCCCAGTACCACTCATAAGTAAACCGTAAGTAATTTGTTTCTTGGCATTGGTATGGGTATAAATTCTGCCATATGAAAGAAGAGAAAGTCATTACCGCTACACCCTTTTAAGCATCTCTCCTCCAATTCTTTCTGGCATATGGCCTGATGGAAAGGAACAGCTCATAAACAAAGACTGGGAAATATGGTAATATTTTGACTTATAAATGGTTGAGAACATTTCTCTCTGTCAGGCTTGAACCAATAAAATGTCCTAAGAGTCTTCCATCCAAGGAGTTGTTGTATTACTTTAGGATACAGAAGAATGTCAGAACACCATGATAACTAAAATAAGGAGTAGAGAGAAGAGAGGGAAGCCCTGGTGACTCTAACAATAAGAACAAAATCAATTTATCATATTGTATGGCCTTATAGATTATGAAGTACCTGAGTACACATCCTCAGAGTTCTGGATACTGAATCTTTAAAGGACATTGATAAACAGGAGAACACCCAGAGGACACCAATAATAACAAGAGGTACTTATACTTCAAGACTGTTTACAATGGGCCATGCACTCTATCAGTGGTTTTACCTCTTCAATCTTATTTAATCTTTTCAGCTCTCCCATGATATTCTAGATGAGGAAAATCATAATTGGGGATTGTGATTAATAATTTGTCTTTTGTTGAATATTTGGTAATAATAAAGCTAAGATTTAAAGATAGATAGTCTGATTAGAGAAGTTTTTCTCTTAACCACCATGTAGCATTCAAACCATGTTTAGCCTGGAGTAGAGGCTAGCCATTGACATATTAAATGCTTCAAGTTCTCAAAACCCTTCAACTAGATTGAGGAATTACATCTATGGGTGTTTTCAGAAGAAAGCACTGAGAACAAAGGGTAGAAAATACAAAAGCAGCTAAACGTGGTGACTCATGCCTGTAATCTCAACACTTTGGGAGGCAGACACGAGAGGATTGCCTGAACTCAGGGGTTCGAGACCAGGCTGGGCAAGTTGGCGAGACCTCGTCTCTACAATAAATCAAAAAATTAGTTGGGCGTGGTGGCATGTGCCTGTAGTCCCAGCTACCCTGGGAGGCTGAGATGGAAGGATCCCCTGGGCCCAACAGGTTGAGGCTATGATGGCCATGCGTGTGCCACTGCACTCCAGCATGCGTGACAGTGAGACTCTGACTCCAAAAAAAAAAAAAAAAAGAACACATAAAAGCAAAAGGGCTGACTTGGAGACAATAATAGGTTCATCTTTCTCTTAGTTGGAGCCCAAACCGGAAGAGATCACCTTGGGAGATCATGATTTTCTTGTCATTGGGAGATGCCAAGAAAAAAAACTGGATTATAGCTTTGTAATGCCTTTAGAAAGAATGTGGCCTAAGAAGTGTAGCTTGCATTAGATAATTTTCCTGTGCTATCCATAGCAGAAACTACTGCATTGTGTCTATTTAAATATAAACTCATTAATATTAAGTAAAATTTAAAATTCGTTTCTTAAGTTGCACTGGCCACATTTCATGTGCTCAATAGTGACTAGTGGCTCTCATGTTTGGTGTGCAGATATACATAGAACATTACCCATATCGCATAAAGTTCTACTGGACAGTGTGATTATAATCTATAAAATCTGCCATTTAGAATTCTCTCTGATTTTGAGAAAAGAAAGGTGAGTAATAATTCTGATTTCACAGATGAGGAAATTGAGGATGGGAACTTGTTTTCTAGCCTAAGTGTTAACACTTCGTGATTTTCTGATGCCTCCACACACCTTGCCCCACACTACCAAACGCCTGTTTGCAGTGCTGCAGCCGCTGGGGCTGGGGCACAAGCACTCAGACTTCCCCAGTCATCTCCAGTGCTTACTCTTTGTGGCCGCAGGAGAACTTGGCAATGTACTGTTTGGGGCATAGGTAATTATCAATCATTTCTGCCTCCCCTTTCATTTACCCACAGAGCATTTCCTGAGATCTCTGAAAGAAATTTGTCTACAATACTTTATGGGAAAAAAAAGAGGAAAGAATAGTGGTTGGGAGGAAAATAAATTGTGATGTCAGCTTGATTACAGTGTTGGTTACTGCTCAGTGGAAACTTTGGGATAAAGAGCCTTTCCACCGGAACTCCATTTACAGACCACCTAGCACAGCGCCCTCTGTTGACCGCCAAGGACGTAGCGGAGAAAGCTCTGGGTAACTGGTCTGGCGTGGACAGATCCCTATGAAAGGCGCCGGTTTTGCAGAACTTCCTCATTCCAGCATCATGGAAATGTATTCAGTACAACATTCAGACAAACGATTTAAGAGGAAGGTATTCAAGATCTGTGATATGAGCTCTGACTACTCAATAAATCACACTGATCTATTATTGACTGACTGACTTTCTAGTGGGTTCTGACCTTTATTTATAGTGTCTTAACAAGAAATAAGTCAGAATTAATCACGGTGAGGTTGTGTATACTTTAATTTTGGATAACTTGCAAGAAAAAAGCACTCATGGAGCTTGCCAAATGCTATGCTAGTATTTCTATATACCGTATCCCACTTAATTTGCATATCAAAATGCAAGTTAGGTGTTATCATCACACTGATTTTATTAATAAGAAGACTGTGGTGGAGTAAGTAAATAGTAGATCTGGAAGTTAACCCCACGTCTTCAGATTCTAATTTCAGGGCTCTTTCCACTAATACATAGCAATCTCTTAAAGGTGATGTGAAAGATGATATATTTTAATTTGAATATCCTCCTCCTGGATTCTCAAAACATCTCACTATATCTCATTAGTATCTCACCAACTTCTTGCCTCTATGCCCCTAAATAATGTCTTCAGTAACAATTCTACTCAAATTTCTGCCAATATATTAGTCATTCTTTTTTCCTATGTCTGTAAATAACACTCCTTCTACCTAAAAATATGTTATCTCATCCCTCATAACTGTATTAATTCCTTACTTCCAAGATCATGTCCATAATTTTGTTGCTTCAAGAAGGTCACCTTGAGGATTCTCAAAAGTCATGAGTTATGAAGGACCACTGAATGGACCCACTTTCAGAACTAAGTTACAATGCTGGTACTATATTACAAATTAGTTTTCAAGTCTCAGGTCTTTTAATGTGTTCATCTTGCATACCTTTAATTGTGTACCTCTTCTGAATCATAAAAGAGATTTCTTTCATTGCTGGTGCTTCATTCTTATAGTATGCTCACAGTTTTGATCAAGAGAACATCTAGAACTCAAATTTAGATTCAGAGATCAAGTTGTATAAATGGGTTGATTCTTTTTTTCTGATTTGAACTCTAAAGTCTTTTTTCTGCTTTTTAAAAAATGACTTCTCTATTATAGTGCTCTTACACAATTATAAATTCAAATTCATACTGCTTACTATATTCAGTATCTCTTTCTTTGATAACCATAAAGATTCTTGTCTATTAAGAGACACAGCAAGTCAATCACTGGGATATAGACACTATAGCAAATACACTTTACTTCTGTCATCTGAATTATTATCAGAGGCAGAGAGTAATTGGGGGAGCACCGAAAATAAATAAATCATCACTATAAGCCATTATAATAAGCTATTCAATTTGATGAATAACAGTACTTTGACCTCTTATCACATTTATCTCTTAAGAAGATAAATACCTCATGGTATTTACTAAATACCTAGAATTCACTGGCACCCAGCACTTGGAAACCAGTAAGGCTTCAAGAAATGACAACATTTGGTCGGGACATAATAGTAACACCGGACATCCTAAAGAGTGAGGCGGAATCCATTTTGAATGAGAGAATCTTAAGAAATTGAAGGTTCTCAATTTTTATCTTTTTAAGTCAAGATAATCAATTTCTGAAATATCTGATGGTTTTATTGTAAGAAAATAGGGTGACTTTTTAAAAATGTACAAGCTCATTTCTTGAGCTTGTAAAAATTTACTTTATGCAAATTTAGTTCATGTCTTCATGAGCTACAGTAATTGTTAGGGACATTATGTAATGTCTACACAGGCAAGATATGTATAGCTTCAAAGAGCATGGGCTTTGGAGTCAAATAGGACTGCATTTAAATCCTTGCTTTATCATTTAGGATGCTTTGGGGTGTATGTAATGTAAAATCCCCAACTCAAACACCTTACATGGCAAAGAAATTCTTATTCTGCGTCAGGAAGTTGAGAGGGAGGGTGGTTTCAGTCAGTTTATTTTTCACTTCAAAAAGTCATCACAGACCCATATTCTTTCTTGTCTTGTCTTTTTTCTCTGCCATTCTTAGTGCTTTGAATTGGTCCTCATGTTATGGCTGGACGTTATAGCAGCATGTGTCCTAGCCAGCCACAGTATCATCTAGTCAAAAGAGAGACTTTGTCTTCTTTGAGTCTCTCTTTAAAAGGGACAAAACTCTTCCAGAAGCTTCAGGGCAGCCCTTCCCTCACATCTCTTCATTTAGAATTGGGTCACATGCTTATTCCTTAACTAGTCATTAGAGATCTTGAGGGCCACAATCTTGAGGCCCTCAAGATTAGTTTAGAGCGAGCAATCAATCAGGATTTATCTCCTGGGACTGAGGCACAGGGCACCATGGAGGAGGGTAAAGAAGCGGCCATACAAAGAAGGAACTAGATGAGGAAGCAAGGAACTGTAGCTCACTAACTGTGAGACCGTGGGCTCATTACTTAATGTCTTTAAGTTTTAATTTTTAAACCAGAAAAATGGAAATAGTACCTGTACCTCATAGAAGTATGAGAATTAAATAAAGTAACCTTCTCCCAGTGCCTGGCACAAAGAAACACTAGCAGTTTGCTTTGTTTAATTGAAGTCTGTACTGTACTGTGTGTGCTTCCCTGTTAATGCTTCTTCCGCCTGCTCCTTTGTGAAGAAACATACTGTTCCTAGTCACTGGTTTTGGGTACTCTCAGTGAATGTGCTTCTTGTTACTCGTTGCTGTTCCAAGTCTTTTTTGGTTTGGGTTTCCTGTCTTTCTCTGCTTTTTTTTTTGAAAGACAAGGTCTCTCTAAAGTATTTTACCCAGGCTGATCTTGAAATCTGGGACTCCTGGCTCAAGCAATTCTCCCACCTCGACCTCCCAAAGTGCTAGAACTGTAGGTGTGAGCCACCACTCCCAGCACCTCCTCTGTCTTGTCACTGTCTTTTTTGTTTATTTCTCTTTGCCCAACTCTGTCTGTGATGTACCCATCTTACCTCTATGCATAAGAATTCGTATGTGTGTGTGTGTGTGTGTTTAAAATATATTCATGATTCATAAGGGAGAGAATTTCTTCTACTTAGCAAACACCTTCAGATCTTGGGGATGCCCTGCATTTACTTGATGGTATCTAGAAAAAAATGTTCTCTCTAGATGTCTGTGTCATTATGTATTTAATTTTATACGTGAAATCATAATTGTCTGATTACAATAAATGAAGATAAGCAGAATGAACATTCAACAAAAACTTCATATTCAAGTTATTATGCAAAGTACCAGCACAAAGGTAGAACACAAGAAAAGCAAAAAAAAAGTTGAGAATTGGTAAACTTGTACAAAGAAACAGTGATAGAAAAGGATAGAAAATGCAGTATAAGAATAAGTTTGGAGAGCTCTGAGTACTATGCCAAAAAGTTGGGACTTTATATTTTCAGCATGGGGCAGGAGACAGAGTGGGACCATTAAATATTTTCATTAGAGATGAAACATCAAGAAACCATGATCAGAGAACCTAATCTGGCAGTGGCATACAAGAATAATTGGAATGAGTATAAAGTACTCCAATCAAGCCAGTTAGAAGACTTTCAATCTGGTTGGACTAAGTTACAGTGAAGAGACAAATGACCCTCAAACTCTCATGACTTAAAATAAACAAACAAATCAACAAATGTTTATTTCTTACTTGTATGACCTGTTAAAATCACCAGGAAGCAGGGATTCTGCTTTTCATGTTCACGCAAGGATACAGCCTAATGGATAGTGCCACTATCCTAAACTTTGACAATTACCATGACAAAGGGAAAGAAAGCTTTAGAGGGTCTCACATCAGCAATTAAATGCCTTGGCACTGAAGTGACACATAGTGTGCTGGCACCAGCTTATGCCAGTTGACAGAGCCAATTGTGTGCATCTCTTCCAAGCTCCACATCCAGGGATGTCATGTTGGCAATTTAAAATCAGCTACAGTGGGAATATTTACACCATAGAAATTGGCAAGCATACAAATCACAGTGCTCTCTTCCTTCAGCTCTGACCCCCACCAAATACCTAGTCGTGAAATCTTTACCAACATACCTCAGAACTTATTTTACTTTACTCACAATGCATTGGCCCAAGCTAGTCACATAGCTCAACCCAAACACAAAGGGATCAAAGAAGTTCAGTCCTACCATTGCCTCTTAAGCAGAGAGCCACAAATATTTAGTAAACAACACTAATGACAACCACAGGATAATGTAAGAGTCCAAGTGTTTATTCATTTACACATACATTCAACAAACATGTGTGGAACACTTCAGACTTTAACCAAAGAGCAATTAAAACGAAAAGCAGAAGAGTTTTAAGCATGAGTGGCATGGCAGCTATCAATTTATTGCCTCTCAGCTCCTAATCTATCCTTCATCGCCCTGCTTGGGATACTGGCCATGGATCTTTTAAACCTTAGTGGTTGCAGGACAGACAGTGAAAAGAGAAAGAACTTATCCCTAGCTCTGGTGTGACTTCTCTGCTTCTTGATCCACAGTACTCATCTGGCATGAGAGATACCCAGTGGAACTCTCAAAGACACCCTTGAAGATTGATTCTTAGCGAGTTCCATGAATGCCTCTGCCAGTTTCCCAACATGTCTCACAGGTGGCTTCCCAGTGTCTTCCCAGTAAGTCCTACTGATGTTCCAGTCAGTTTCCTAGTGAGTTCAACAGCATGCCCCACGGACAACTTCCTAGGAAGTTTTCTTGCATACCAGTAGGTTTCCTGCCAGTCTTAGCCTGGTGGAACCAGCACAGGAGAGTCCCAGTTTGCCAGCCTTGCCATGGAGCTCTGCCTGCCAGCCTCCACCTACCAACCATGGACTGACTCTGGCCATGGTCACATTGGGACCATGAGGGAAGTAGCACATGAGAGAGTGACTAACTACCATGAAGATAAATGGAGGAGAAACAAGTGATGTCTTCAGAGGTGAAGCAGCTCTCAGTTCACTAGAAGGTAAAGAAATCATCTAAAGAAATGGTAGATGCCGGGGAGATTGTTGATAAAGGTGTAGTGGCCAGAATTCAATAGGATTATGGTAAGCACAGAGAGAACAAGTCATGCTAGTGCAGGGGCAGATTCTATATTTATTTAAAATGTTGATATTTTGTTCATCTTGAATTGTTTTGCATTAATTTTTATTTTTTTAAAAACAGTATATTAAAGCCAGGCATGGCGGCTCACACCTGTAATCCTAGCATTTTGGGAGGCTCAGACAGGTGGATTGCTTCAGCCCAGGAGCTTGAGACCAGCCTGGGCAACATAGGGAAATCTCATCTCTACAAAAAATAAAAAGTAAAACAAATCATCTGGGTATGGTGGAGCATAGCTGTAGTCCCAGCTACTCGGGACACTGAGGTGGAAGGATTGTCTGAGCCTAGGAGGTCGAGACTGCCATGAATTGTGATCATCATGATCATGCCACTGTACCCCAACATTGGCGATAGAGTGAGACCCCAACTCAAAAAAATAGTATATTACAATAGTATTTATGTTGATAGCTGAATTTTGGCGCTCTTTAAAATTTACACACCTACTTCACCCTTGTCCTCTGTGCTGTGGCAGCAATTTCAGAGGGTCTGGGAGAGACTGGGCAATTTGGGGGTAGAAGGCAGGAAAGTGGACTGCAAGATCACAAGTTAGAAAACACAGAAAGCTATGAAGCCACAAGAAGTTCAACTAATATGTCTGAAGTTAAGTAGTAATGGCAGTCAAATGCTTTAAACAGGATGTTAAGGACATGGCAAGAGAAAACTGATAGAACAAGGTACACATGGTGACTTTCTATATTGGTGATGGCACTAGGAGGAAGGTACTTAAAGGCAACCATCTTCGTGGGGAAGAAAAATATTTTAAAATATTTAAAAGAAATCACAAGGACTAACTAACAGGACCTGGCAACTATTTTGGTAAGAGATGGAGGAAGGGTGCTGGTAGAAGGCAAATGACAGGGAGGACCGAGAAATGACTGCATGGCCTGGAGGGCATTATACTAAGGGAAATCAGCCAGACACAGAGAGATCACCACATGATCTCACTTATGTGGAATAGAAAAATTGCAAACTCATAGAAGCAGAAGAGTAGAATGGTGGTTACCAGCGGTGGGGGGAGGGGAAAATGGAGAGATGATGGTTAAAGGGTATAAAATTTTAGCTGTGAAAGATAAGTTCGGCCGGGCTCGGTGGCTCAGCCTGTAATCCTGCGCTTTGGGAGGCCAAGGTGAGTGAATTGCCTGAGCCCGCGGGTTCGAGACCCGCCTGGGCAACTTGGTGAGACCTCGCCTCTACAGTAAATCAAAAATTAGCTGGGCATGGTAGCGCG
>CAUYQG010203600.1:0-48409 GCA_963574415.1 Tarsius wallacei | reverse complement strand
TCTAAATCCATCCAAGTTGCTGCGAAGTCCATATGTTTGTCCTTCTTTATGGCTGTGTAATATTCCATTGTGTATATGTACTATATTTTTAAAAGTTCAGTCCAGTTTTGATGGGCAGCAAGGTTTCATTACTTTGGAAGCCCCATACGCCTCAGATTCTACTTCTTTTCAACATTTTTTTTCATGCCTACAATCTTCTGCAAGTCCCTAAAAGTTTAGGCTTTTGGAATCCAGAGGTAAGAAGGCTCTCTTTTATAAAACATAATCAGAAAAAATAAGCATGGAGCTGTTTAGTTGCTGGATTTTGTGGAAGGAGTGGTGGGATAAAAAATGAAAAAATACCAGGAGATGGGAGTAATTCTCTAATATAAAAGCAGTCATACCACAACTACTGGAAGTTTGATTTCCTTTTTCCCTTCCAGGTCCCTGAACAGCATTCTAATTAATTCTTGAGCACTAGTTTCTGTACATGATGTTAAGGACCAGGTCAGTCACTTAGAAGTTTCCAAAAGTCTTTAAAAAGATAGCTCCTCTTGAGAATTTTCCCTAATTCTTTCACTGTGTATTTGTAATTTGGTAATGATCGAACAGATCAACTAATAGCTCTTTCTTGCAATTCCCATTGTGCTTCATTTTCTCTCATTTTAACTTCTTTTATGAGAGGCTTGAATTCTTGAAGGGCAGAATCTTTTTCTGATTTATGTATCATACATTACGCTGAATATACAGATATAAAAAGAGTCTAAGAAAAGAAAATTCAGTTCATTTGTATAAAAGACTATGATTTTTGTTATGTAATTCATCCAATTACTTTATTTACTTTTTTATTCATCAAATACTTGTGAAGCACCTGTAATGTTTTCAGGACCTGTGCAAGACCCTTGAGATGAAAACATCAGCAAGACTTTTCCAGTATTTGAGGAGTTCATACTAATAGAATTTACCTGCATTTTATTTAACTAACCTGTTTAGTTGCCCAGAATCCTTTATACACACGTACCATAGTTTAACAGATATTCTATAGACACTTGGGTTATCTCTAATTTTTAGTTTTTGCAAACAATGCTAAAATGAATATTCATATGCAAACATTATTTAATTCAAATGCATGTATATCTGTAAGGTAACTTGCCAAATTACCCTCGATAGACAACTCTCATCTGTAATACATGAGAATTCACAACTATTTTTAAGGGCCTCAACCTTGGTTTCTGCTAGCCGTTATTCTAGAATCTTCCTTAATTTGTTTATCCTAAGATTCAGGGACATGTTCCTCTTCCATTCTCAGGCCATACCTTTAATAGGAACCCTCCCAAGGTATGTTCTTTGGAACATTAATCCTGAAAGGTGTTATAGAGTCATGTGATCATATAAATACCATATATTATGTCTGCCTCTTGTAAAGTCGCAGTACAGTTTAGGACAATAAAGACACTTGTAAAACTGCATTTAATCTGGTATTTCCCAAACTTCTTTCGACTTAAATAAAACTTTAAAATATCTTTTATAATATAAACACTCGTATACGGGCACATTTACACATATGTGCAAACACATACATACTTTGAGAAACCTAGAAAGTAATATTGATACTCTACTAAAAAACTTCAGCTATTTTCAAGAAGGACTCTCATTAAAAACAAAACAAAACAAAAAACTAAAACCTACTATATAAAAAAGCATGTCAAGGAGCTTAGGAAAAAGTTAAATTTAAAAACTCAAACTGCCTTATATTTATTACTGAATTGCCTAGACAATTGTGTGTGTAATCAAGGGTATCTGACATGACACAATGTAATCCTTTTAAATGGGTTTGAATCCAAGTGCCTTTTCAACCAACATTTAGTTTTTAGTAGTTTCACCTTATATGTTTGCCTTTATAGGTTTAAGCTCCATTATTTCAGATGATGACTTATTATTTGCCCTTTTCATAGACACTGACTTTCTATGTTATGTGACACTTAAGTTTATATTTATTCCACTTCTACTTTTAAAAATGATCTCAGTTCTTTGCAGGAGAAAATAAAGTTGCCCAGTTTCTTCTGTCATATGTCTCTCTGTGATATTCATCCTTTACTTCATCCATCCACAGAACTTTTATTGAACACAGGTGCTAGGCATTGTGCTAAATGTCACAGGAGACACAAGGGCGAATGTACATGGTTTCTGACCTACTTCAGCTGGCATTTTAGCTAAGGAGCATGGATCTGCGTGCCTGAGGACTGGTATGGGAAGAGGGCAGGGCTGCTGTGTTTGTTCACGTAGAGAGTGCCTGCATAGCTCCAGGAGGCATCTTCTACATAGCTGTGATATACAGTGGTTGCCTGTGGAGTGGCGCCCTGTGCTAGGAATCCATACTAATACGCCACTTTAGCACCTCCTTGCTGGGGTTTGGGCTTAGCTCTAGGAAATCATTTTTGATCTGAATAACAGAATCCTGCACATAATGGTGGTTGCCATCTATTAGAGTAACTCCAAGCTAATGAGATGTGCTGTCTTCAGAGCCAGCTTTGAAATGTGACTCAAAAAGCTGAATCTCATTTGTGACTTGACTCCATCCACAGACCATTTGGACAGTGCACCTGAAAGTACAAAAACTTTTTTTGGACAGGAATCAACTCACTGAATGAAGTAAGAAAAAAAAAATCATAGCAAGAAATCAATAACAAAAATGTAGTTAGAAACTTTCCAAATATTTGGAAAATTAAGACATATGCTTCTAAATACTTTATTTAGAATAAATAAATCATAATAAAATTTTAAAATGTTTTGAATTGAATGTTTTTGAAAATTTTACATCTCACAACTTGTGAGATGCTGTTAAAGTTTAGTTTATGGGGAAATTTATAGACTTAAGTGTTTATGTTAGGAAAACTGGGAGGCTGAAATTAACGAGCTAGCATCTATCTTAAGAAGTTGGGAAATAACATCAAATTAAACAAAATAAAGTAGAAGGAATGACATAATAATGGTGAAAGTAGGAAAAATAAAGTTGAAAACAAACAAACCCCAGAACAAGCATACAATAGAATCACTGTGGCCAAAAGTTAAGTTTTAGAGGATGCTATTAAAACTGAGAAGTCACTGATGAGGCAGAGAGAGAGACAGAGAGGGAGGGAGAAATCAATATCAAGAATTAAAAAAAGATCATCTCAGATTTTAGTTATTAAAATGATAATAAGAAGTTATTATGAATAACTCTATAGCAACATTTGAAAATTTAGGTGAAAAGGATACATTCTTAAAGAAATACAATTTATCAAAAAGACATCAGAAGAAAGAGAAAATATGGATAGTCTTTTAACTATTAAGAAAATTGGATCCATAATTAAAACCTTTTGCAAAGGTTACAAAGAAAACTCCAGATCAGATCAGGAATTCTATCAAACATTTAGGAACAAAATAGCTCTAATCCTACACAGAAGAAAGAACACTCCAGATACACTTTATGTGAAGTGTAAAGCCTATTTCACTCATGCATAGAAATGTGAAAAAAAGACCTACTCAAAATATTACAAATCAAATCCAGCAATATATGAAAAGAATTGAAAGATTGCTTTAGCATTTGAAATCAATGTAATTAATTTAGAATAAATAATAAAAATATGGCCATTTAACTAGATTCCAGAATTGCATCCAATACAATTTAATATGGGTTCATAATAAGAACTTTATAATAAATTGGAAATAGAGGAAGACTTTTCTAATATGATAAAAGATATTCTATGCAAAATCGACTACAGATCTATACTTAATGGTTAGATGCTTTTCCCTTAAGATCAGAAGTAATAAAAAGATCCTCAGTATCACTACTTCTCTTCAACATTGTACTGGAAATGCTATCCAGTGCAAAAAGGCAGAACAACAACAAAAACAACAAAACCAAAGAAAAAAGTAATAGATGCAAATGAAAGAAAAAACATGTTATTCAAAGATGATATGATTTTGCATAAAAAATCAAAATATACAGATAAATTATATTTAATAAATGACTTTTGCAAAGTTTCTGGCTATAAGCTCAATATTGAAAAATCAATTGTATGTAATAAGCAACTAGAAAAAAAATGTCATTTACAATAGCATACAATATCAATGATCTAGAAACAAATCTAAGAAATATGTGTAAAAATCTATGTAAAGATAACATAAAAAAATAAAATATAAAAAGGATAAAAACATGTATATAAACTTGAAGATTCAATATAATAAAGATATATATTATATATATAATAAAGATGTTAATGCTGTGCATATTTTCAATTCACTCTCAATAAAAATATCCATTCAATAAAAAGAAAATTTATTGGTGGAAGCAAGCTAATTCTAAAATTTTTTAAAAAAAATTCAAAGGGTCAAGAATAGTCAAGGCACTCCTGAAAAAGAACAGCTCAAAAGATGATGCAGTATAAGCAAATGGAATTGTGGAGTAGAACAGAAAATTTAGAATTAAATCACAAATATATGAACACTAAGTTTATGACAAAGGTGGGACACCAAAGTGGCTGGGAAAGCTCAGTCTTATTAATAAACTATGCTGGGACAAATGGATTAAAACACATGGAAAACAGTAAGTTGCCCCCTTTGTCACCCTATACACAAAAATCAATTCCAGGTAGATGCAAATGTGAGAGGTAAAACAGTAACACTCTAGAAGATGACTTACGAGAATATCTTTATGGTCAAAGGTGGGAAAAGCACTAACTATAAAAAAAGAAGGACAAATATGGTTACATCAACATCAAGAACTTCTTTCATCAAAAGAATGAAAAGGCAAAACAGAAAGGGGGCAAGTATATGCAGTAAAGATTACATATTTGCAATCTACTTAGGAGGTCTTTGTACTGGAAATGTAAAATAAAAAAACCTAATAAACATATAAATAAGAGACTTGAATATGCACTCCCCAAAATATATAATTCAAATGGCCAAAACATAGATGAAAATTTGCCCAACTTCTTTCATCATGAGGAAAATGAAATTTAAAACCTTAAGGAAGACACTATTTGCCATCTTCCTGAATGGCAAAAATTAATAGGACTGACAAATGCCTGGTGTTGTTGAGGATGTGGAGAAAGTGGAGCTCACATTCACTGAAGTGTATATTGGTACAACCACTTTGGAAAACAGTAAGGTATTATCTATTAAGTTGAAGATACGAGGGGGGATGCCCCCAAAAACCTGGAATATATTTATGAAACATTGTGTATTTATTTTTACATGTTTAAATTTTAGTCACCTTCAAAGTACTCTTTGTTTGATGCACCTATCATCATGCTTTTTTCACTGCTCAAAACAATTTTTGAACTTGTCATTTTTTTTAATGAGGCAAAAATTATATATTTGTATTTCTTTTTTAAATTTTATTTTAAATTTTATTTTAAAGATGTGGGGAACAAGGGTTGGGTATACAAATGTTCATTTTGCAAGTACCCTTGTTGATGAGGTGTGCGCCCCCCACTCCCCTGGCAGTTTCTCGCTACTGCCAATCCTTTTTTTATAGCATTACGATAATTGTTCAAGATCAGCTTATAAATGAAACATGCAATACTCAGTTGTTTCTGTGATAGATCACTCAGTATTATAGACTTTAAGTCCATCCAAGTTGCTGTGAAGTTCATAATTTTATCCTTTTTTATGGCTGTGTAATATCCCATTGTGTATTTGTACCACATTTTTTTTTAATCCAGTCCTCTTTAGATGTGTAGCATAGTTGGTTCCATGTTTTTGCTATTGTGAACAATACTGTAACAAACATACGTGTGCAGGTACCTTTTTCATAGAGTGATTTTGAGTTCCTCCAGGTATATTCCTAGTAGGGGGATTGTGGGGTCGTATGAAAGGTCAATTTTTAGTTCTTTTAGGAATTGCCAAAATGTTTTCCACGGAAGTTGTATTATGAATTCGTCAATTTTGATGTCTTTTAGCACTTCTGCCGTTTTTTTGTTTCACCTCTTCCACATTTCGCTTTGAGGACTTTTTCCATCCGGGGAAACAAAAATAAACCACTTATGGCGAGATTAGGTGAATAGGGAGGGTGGAGGTACTGGGGTCATGCTGGTTTTGGGTCAAAAACTGCTAAACACTCAGTGTGGGTGTGGGCAGGTGCACCCGTAAATTGCCCATCATGAAGTGAGCAAATGCATTGAAAGAATCTCCAAAAAAAAAAAAAAAAAAAAAAATTCACTGAAGCTGAGCACAGTCTCCCTGCAAGAATGCTAGTTGGTACATTGATGCCGTTGGGTTCTTAGAACAGGTATCTAGTGGGAGAAGCCTGTACTACAAGGGGCCTGCTCTCCAAAAAACAATTCAGTTTTTTTGGGGTCCCCCCATACATGTATTCTATGACCTAGCAATTAAGTTGTAGTTGTATACCCACATGACAGTTAATTTCTACTTGCCACTCCTTGATGTACAAAGTATTTTCAGATTTTCTCAGCCATTGTTTAAGCACTTAAAAAAATGAATTCATTACTCTGCTCTTTTTTACCAGATAACATGCATGTTGAAATGGCTTTTCTTTGTGTCTCCTCCACTATTAAGGTACCTAGTGCCTTTTCTGATGACTTAGAGCTGTTGCTTATCATCTCTCAGATTCTACTTGTATTGAGAAATGCAGACTGACTTGGATATTACAGATGGAGAAAAGTGAGGGAAACAAAAACCAACAAGCAAACCCCCAACCTTTGAGAAAATTTTATCTAACTTGTTCACTCTCACTGAATAGGCATTTCTCACCTCCTATTCCAAATACGAGGAGATTTAGAAACTCTCTAATTCGTGCCAAAGTGCTCATCTCCCGTGCTCATATCTCTGTGTTTTGACTTCCAGCAGGCACAGGAATACAGTTCTGAGACCAGGTTTTACCTTCCTCTTCTTTTTCTTTTTTGAGTCAGGATCTCACCACAGCTTCAATTTCCTGGGCTCAGGTGTTCCTTCCACATCAACCTCTTGAGTAGCTGGGACTATAGGCATGCACCACCCTGCCTGGCTAATTTTTTTTTTAACTTTTTTTTTGGTAGAGACGAGGTCTCACTATGTTGCCCAGGCTGGGCTCAAGCAATCCTCCCCACTCAACCTCTCAAAATACAGTGCTGGGATTACAGGCGTGAGCCACTGCACCTGGCCAGGGTTTAACCATCTTTCAACATCCTGTGAGAGAAGACACTGCAAAAACTCCAGCTCCTGCTGTACTGTCTATTTTGCTCCTTTCTCTATTCCTTGCACTATGTTCTCTTTTTCTAATTATCACCAGTCGGAGGGGCTCATGAGTCTCATACATTATAACGGAAAGTGAAATTCTCCCAGTTGCTGAAAAACTGCACAGAAGCAAATCCACAGATACTGGAATTTCTGTATAAAGGGAGGCTCACAGCTGGAATGGGATAATCTATATTCCATGTTAATATTCCAATGCTCACAGGCGTGCCTGCATTTGGTATCTTAAAAAAAATGAAAATAGTAACTTCTCATAAAACCTTCTTGAACTCCGGTTAGAAGGTGGAGATGATTTATATTAATTGTTTTGTTTTAGAAACTTTTGGCAGTTCTCGATAATCAACCTGGCTGGCCGAGGGAAAAAACTGCCACGAGACCAATCAGATTGCTTCATATTTGAGAACTTGGTCACTTAAAGGTAGTTCACATGGATTTTATAATAACCAGATCCTGAAATGGTCAGGCACTAGGTTTTGAGTGTCTCAACAACTGAATGGGATGGCCCATTGATTGCCCATTCATTGTGACAACCCAGAGCCCCGTGATTGACCAGCATCTGGTTAACTCAGTTGACCTGCATACTCAAGACCCTGATGATTGCTCCCTGAACCCTAAGGGGAGCTTAGACTGTCAAGGATCAGTCACATGACTGTTTTGTTTGCAGAATTGTCATTGTCAGAGAAGAAAATTCACTGTCTACCTTTGTTCTTTCATAGTTCCAGGCAGGAAAAAACAAAACAAAAACAAAAAACCTTGGAACATTTCAGAAAATTGGTTCCATTACAACGATGCTTTATCATATCTACTCAATGAGCACAATGAAATACAAATAATTCTAGTGCTATTTACACAACTGAGTTTATTGGTTTGTAGGTAATTTAAAGGTGCTCTAAACTGGTCCTCAAACTGTGGTCTCAGAGCAGCAGCAGCGGCATTACGTGACAACTTCTTAGAAATGCAAAGTACTTGACCCGACTCCATATCTACTGATCAGAAATTCTGGGGTGAGGTTCAGCAATTTATGTTTTAAGAAGCCCTCCCACTGATACCAATGTCTACTCAAGTTGAGAGTCACCACTCTTAGCTGTTAGTATTTGGGGTTTTATTCAAACGGTGACACCTGAAGTCCTAATTCTGCCTGCTCCCTTCTTTCGCTCTTTCCTCTTGGGTCCTCCAATCAGAAGAGTCAATTATCTCATTCCTTAGTCCCTCAAGGCCCCTTGTAGCCTCCACTCGTGGGATCTGGACTGGCTGCCTATATGTTGGGACGTGCTGGGAACACTCTAACCTCATTAGCAATCAAACCAGAGCTTCCCACCTTGTTTTGTTAAGCAGCACTGCTAACCTTCTGGGCTGGCCTAGGCAGCTGACACGTTGTTCTTTTCTCCCTCATGTACCCGTACTGCAAAGAAAGCAAACTGTAGCTTTTGTGTTCTCTGGGGTTATATGGGACAGATAAGGGCCAACCCTCTCATCGTATTTAGAAGAGCAGCCTGGCAATTTTAAGACTTTCATTCTGGAAAACATTTCCATTTGTTTTCTTGTATGAGTCTAATGTTCTGGAAGTCCACAACAAACCTAGAATTTTAAGACTCATTGTATTGAAAGAAGTATGGCCATTTTCTATTCTAAATGTAAGATTTAGGGGCTCAGAAAAACATCAGCTTGCAAAGCTGCGTAAACATTGTATCTCCTGTTCAAAGGCTTTAGGTTGGAGATATAGATTATTGGTGCTAACCAACAAAGTTTACTGAAACCAGATATATCTAAGAAAAACATATTGGTGTGGTGTTGTTTTTCTTCACTAGATCTGCCCTCAATAAAATGTGGGTGTCATTTGAAAAGGGCATCATTTCCAATGAATTCTGAAAGTGTCACATAGGGTATTGATTGATCAGTCTTGCCGTCAGCATGACTGGGGCCAGCGTGGAGCTGTTCCTGTGATCTAATTTTCAAATCTCACAGACACCTTCACTCCCTGCAAATAGCATCAGCAAGTGGCTGGCCAGAGGGGGTCAGAGGGATGTGAATCGGGTGCAGGAGTAGTCTGGCAGAAAGATGGCAAGAATGAATGATTTTGTATCATGATCAGCTTGAAAGCTATAAGCATCATATCTTAGGTGTGTTGGATGGTTAAGAGTCTGATTTATTTTCTTTAGCAAGCAACTTTAAGCCATGAAAGCAGCTTTTTAACCTATGGTAAACACCAATACCAACTTTGGTGAAATCATTTTAAGATAACATTGGTGTCTCAATTTGTGTTTGCTTTTGTCCCTAGGTTCATCGTCATAATACAGAGATGAGAGAGAAGTACCCAACCCAACTTTATTTTCTTTATGGTACAAACTAAAGTCACATCTAGTACAGGTGGTCCTTAAAATGACAAATTTACATTCTAGGCAAGTGTCTAAGTGTGCCACTTGCTTGCTTTAGGATCACATGTGTGAATAGATGCATGGATATATGTGAGGAGATCTAGGTCTACCTTGACTTGTGTCATAAGGTGTTTGGAGGATGGCTGAGTGATCATTGGCAAGGGATAATCTCTTTATGGGCTCTCATTTTTGATTTTGAAGTGAGGGACAGAACAAAATGATTTCTAAGGTCCATTCAAGCTCTGATATTGTATACTTTTTCCCCATGGATTTTACTCAGGGACAACAAGATTGAAGCAGTAGGGCAGGGGGGTTGGTTCGAGTGGAAAGAGGGTGGTTGAGTGCTCTATTTCCAGAACAAATATATATATATATATATATATATATATATATATATATATAGAGAGAGAGAGAGAGAGAGAGAGAGAGAGAGACTCTGGACTGCCTGATGAGAAAAATAGGCACCAAGTTTTTAGTTGGAAGGGTCAACACCAGGGCTCATTCCTGCAGTTCCTCCTACCAATTCTGTTCCCAGGACCCCAGGACTGAAACAGAAACACTGAAACCAGAGGAATTGGGCAAGAAGTACTCCTAGAAATTATAGCACCTCCCTTCAGAACTAAGGGTCCCATTGGACTTTGCTTTTCCTTAGAACTTCTACCTGGGACCTTCAGGGCACATTGTGGTGAGGAACATGGAAATGTGTTTCTTCCTTCCTTTGCACAAGAGAATAATGTGCTGTGATATATCTACTCTAATTCTTATACACATTTTCAACTTTTTGGGCCTGCCACATTCTTTGCCAATTTTATCCTCTCCCCAAACATGGGCAGAGGAAACTCCTTTGGTCATCATCACATTCTTTCTTCAGCCTATGCAGATATAGATGACTATATTTTTGCATTGCAAGAGCTTACAGGGCTGCTGGGATGTTAAATATGCAGCACTGAATTGAAAGCACCGGATTCTGTACATGACGTTAGGTGTGTAATGGTTATAATTTCCCGTGGACTGAAAACTACTCAGAGACCAGGATTGTACCTGTTCTTCTTCCCATGCCCTTTGCTTAGCACATTGTGGAAGCTTGATCAATATTGATGCAATAGATGAATCAGTTCAAGACTACCTCTGTGACTCTTACAAGTGACTTGTAACTTACTCTTAGGGTCGCTCAGAGACACACAAGTATTCGTATTTACTTTTGGTAAAGTCACTTAGACTTCTGGCCATTTTTGTGAACAATGTATTCATGGTATACTTGAATCTGATGACTGTGGTTCCCCATCATAAGTGATTCTCAGGTAGAAAAATTGATCTATCTGTTGACTTAACCTTGTTAAAAGTATGCCTAGCTTTAACCTTTGTTCTCTTGCTGGAACACCAGGGCTTACAGCTCAGGCTTGTTTGTTGTTGCAGCCCAGTTCCTAGATATATGTAGGTCAATGGACTGGTTCAGCCTCTCCTCCTGCTGCACCCCTCTGGGGGACTGTGCCATTGGCTAGCATTTCCCTGAGAAGGAGATGGTCTCACTATTAGCCTGGACAATCATCCTGCCACAGAGGTGAGTAATGTCTGTACTAACACCATTCTGGGTGACAAAACTGAGGGGTTACTTTACAGTGTGGCCAGTCCAGCCCACTTATCCAATTCTTTTTCATTAATATTTTTATGAATTAAAAGTGACTTTATCTGACTGAATGGAAAAATACTAAAGTGTGAAGAAGTTTAATGATTTTTTTTTCCCAATTAGATAATGGCAGTGCTGGTTCTGGAATCCAAAGTGATTAACTAAAAGCCCTTTTCTGCTACACCAGTGAGTCTCAACATATCTAGTCATTTCTGTCCTATTGCTGGTTTGCCTGCTGTCCACTGTTGAAAAGCTTTCTATTGCTTATGGGGAAAAAATCCCAACTGCTTTAAAAACCATTTTACCAAAGCAAATAGAACATCTGCTGCATAGATGACTTTTCAGTAAGGATAGTAAAAACACTACACTTTTATTACATATTTGAAAGCCATCCATCTTAAATGTTTTCAAAGGCAAGTTATTTTACTTTTTCTAAGATTTTGGGTCTTTTTTTATTAGAAATATTATGCATACAAGTCAAAAGAACATTTGGATAAGAGAAAAAGTGATTACAATATAATCTCATAATTCCAACCTGACATTATTACTGGCATTTAGAGAATGTCTTTTTAGTATATTTTCTCTGTGCCTATTTTCTTCCATCTAGTTGTAACTATATAACTATATTGTTGATAATATTTGGTAGTTCCTGCCACTAATGTAGAGGAATTTCTCCTTATTACATATTATTTATAACCATCTATGCTTTATTTTTATTTTATTTTATTTTATTTTTGAGTTGGAGTCTCACTCTGTCGCCCAGACTGGAGTGCAGTGGCCGCTCCCGGCCACTGCAGCCACGCCTGCTGGGCTCCGGCGATCGTTCAGCCTCAACCTTCCAAGTAGCTGGAACTACAGGCGCGTGCTACCACACCCGGCTAATTTTTTTTGATTTATTGTAGAGATGCGGTCTCTCCAAGTTGCCCAGGCGGGTCTCGAACCCGCGGGCTCAGGCAATCCACTCACCTCAGCCTCCCAAGGTGCGGGATTACAGGCTGAGCCACTGAGCCCGGCTTCGTCTATGCTTTATAATAACTCATTACATTTAGTAAATACACCTCAACTTAATCATTCCATATTTTTGAAATTTAGATTGTTTCCTCTTTTTTTGTGCTATTTTTATGTACCACTGCTGTCAACCTCTTTAAGCATAATTTTTTTATTATTTACAAAAATTTTAGATTAGATCAAAGAATATATGTAAATAAACAGTTTGCATTTTAAAGATTATTGATATAGCTTATTATTTTTCAAAATAGTTTTGCCAATTTACATTGCATGCAGAATGTTCACGTTGAAAGTTTTATGAATTGTCATGAATTTTTTTTTTTGCTAATTGATAGGTAAAAAATGGTAACCTGTTTTAATATACATTAAAAAAATTTTTTTTTGTCCTTCCTTACTTTGATGGTTTACCACTGGAATCTTGAGGTCAATTACATTTTTTCAAAAGGTTAAATAAGGTAATTAAAAAACTCTTACAAATCGGTAAGACACATATGATTAAATCAGCAGATAGAACTGTAGAAAACTGGCTTATATTGGTCAAGTTCAGTGTCTGGGACAACTAGCAGCTACAAGTGATGAGAAGGTGTTTTGAGGGTAGATTACAAGGGAGCTCTGTAGTCACAGGGGACTAAAATCCCCCTGTACACTTACAGGAATTTCTAGATCACTGAAGCTGGATAACAGGCATTGGAAGCAGCCTTACCTCTTCATTTGTCTATCTGGGAAATTTTGTTCTTGGGAGAATGGTTTGTTTATTTCAAGCAAAACAAATTATTATTTTTTGAGAAAATATATTTGTGAATAAAATGTTCTGGGTAACCAGTGTCCAGATCAATGCAATATTTTACTCATAAGACATCACAGTCATTGTTCCGTCTAATTACTATAGGGAGATAAATGATTCCTTTCTCTGAAAACTCCAAAGGCAGTGAAGAACCATGGGATCCAGAGGTGTGATTTGTAGATCTGTCTGAGATGGCTTGAAAGTAATTACTGCTAAGCATAGCCGTGTTGTCTGCTTATAAGACGCACTAACTGCTGTTCCAATGATTTCTATTGTTGCACCTTATACCCCGTAGATGTGTGGTTGTTTATAAGGATTTTGTGCTTTCTGTTTCTCTCTTTAAGGAAGGGATTTGCCTTATAGGCACTTTTCTTAACCTTGCTCTGCAGATTAAAAAGCTTAAGGACCACACAGATTTCGTGACTTCTGAGTGCTCATTCAGGAAATTCCAGTAAGGATGAGTGTGCTGAAGAAAGATTGTTTTTCCAAAGAGAAACCAGCACAATCAGAATGACTTAGAACCGAATTACAAATGCTTCAAAGCAATCAAATGCTACTTATTCAAAAATAGGGGGTGAGGAGTTACTCTTGTTTTTGGAAATAAGGTGCCTTCCTCCCATAATGGGATAGGACAGCAAGAAGACAACAGGGAGAAAAGAGTATGTTAGTTTTCCTAACTCCCTTTTCTCTGCGTGTTCCATGTTAAATTTAAGATATATCTTAAAGGTTAGGTAAAGAGGGAGCTTACTAACAAAACAACAGTGAGTGAAGGATGGGTATTCAGAGATGGGAACAAAATGACAAAAAAAAAACAAAAACAAAAAGGAAAAGAAAAGAAAAACTAAGCAAACCCAACTGACCAAAAGGAGCTAGGCACATTCACAACAGCAAATTTGGCTCCTGCAAGCTCTCATTCCTGCTGTACCCCAGACTGCTAACATGTCTTGGATAAAAAGTAGAAAAGAAAGGAGGAAAAAAAATTCATGCGGGAGGCTATGAGTGCACACAGAGTCTGTGCTGAGCTCCCTCCACAGGCAGACACTGATCAATAAATCAATAGGGAATGTTCACTGGCTGTAAAATGGGTAGAGAATCCAGTGTCAAGCTGCTTCAAGATGGATGGACAGCAGGCTTACTGTCTACAGAGAGGCTAGAGGTGACTATCACCTTGAGATGAGATCAGTGACCAGCAGCCTAATAGCCCTTTGAACTCTGAGTCTATGATTGAGGACCTGGGCATGGCTTAAAACAGTCCCAGCGTGACCCATAGTGACAGACTTTGCTGCTTTGTGCATCACCCCCAACACTCACACCTCTTGACGGGGCAATGGTTTGCCACGCAGAGCCTGGCTGCTGTCTGCCCCTGGCCTGCTGTGCCCTGTCATTGAAGTAAAGGCTACAGGAGACTGAATCAGAAATTACTAGATGCCCTAGTGGTAGGAAGCATCGATCGGAAAGGGTAGGGATTTTCTGCACAACAGTTGGATTTTTCCTTTTATATAAAGGGGGTTTAACATAATACAGGCGGCACTTTCACTGCACAGGACTATCTGTTAACCCTTGCTTTCGTGGACTTAACCTAAGGCGGCCATGGGGGTGGCAACGATCAGGCTCTCTGAAATTCAGAGAAGCGCATTCTGTTTGAAGGGGCTTTAGGTCAGGCCTGCCTGGCTGTGTGGGGCGGCCACTGCTGCCCTCGTGGCTGTGTGCTGGCTCTGTTGGAGCTGTAGGTGGCTTCTCTTCAGCTGCTACTCAGTCTGCATGCTGCAGCGTGACTGGGATTCCAGAAAGAGAGGGGAATAGCCTGGCTCCAAAGTCCCCGCTGCTGAGGCAGGCAGGAGATGGCATATTCCTTGTCCTTTCTGTGACCCCCAACTTATTCTCACTTTTGAAGAGGCAAATCTCCTAACCTCTTATAACGGATACCAAGTTCCCACTTGGGGTTCAAATGTTGTGCTATCAGCCTCCTGCTTAGTTCTCAGAATGTGGCTCTGTCCAGAAGACATAAGTGGCTCATTCCAGAGAAAATGTAAACCAAAAATTCTGGGTGACATTTCAACTTATCATTCAGATAATTTACCATTATTTGGATACATGCACAGTGTCCATGTATTATTCATTTCTTCATTCCTTTATTTAACTTCCTACTACTTGCCATCCCTGTTATGTGCTAGGCAATGGGATCAAGAAAATATGGTCCTAGTTCTTGAGGAATTAGGGGTCCCCCAAAATGATTTATAAAACTTCTGTTTCTAATATGTCTAGAAGCTTTTAAAAAGGTTTCTAGGG
Organism: Tarsius wallacei; assembly: GCA_963574415.1. Taxonomy (NCBI): domain Eukaryota; kingdom Metazoa; phylum Chordata; class Mammalia; order Primates; family Tarsiidae; genus Tarsius; species Tarsius wallacei. Next base: position 33,111 of record CAUYQG010203600.1, on the reverse strand, counting down.
GGGTCTTTAATGGTTTTTGGATGGACAGAAAATATAATTTTGGGAGATAGAAAAATAAAAAGATATACCAGGATACTTAAATATAGTAATATTTAAGGAATGCTATATGATGTATTGGGAAATGCATTGGAGAGGAATTCATTCATTTATTCCACAAATGTCTATGAACTATTTTGTGCCTGGAAAGCTACTGATGCTGTATAATTTTGGTGGAGGGCAGACACTCAATAGGTGCAAAGGTATAAAATATTATGAGGGTGAGTAGGAGAAGGATCTAATTTAGATGGAGGTGGATCAGAGAAGGCTTTACCCTGAGAGCTGAAAAGAGTAGGAGTTACGGTGGATGAAACTGAGGACACACAGGCTGGGCCTCTCATCCTGGTCCCGTCACCAGCTTGTTATGTGACCACAGGCAACAACCCTGTATTTTTGGGCCTATGGTAACCCATCTGTCAGTTAAGGGGATTGGACTAGATAATTTACAAAATCTCTTTGCTTCTGAAGTATTATGATTGTTTAAAAGAGTCTATTCGCATGAAGGCTAAGTCCATCAGACGTAGCATTCTCAGGAGTGGTTCAGATGATTTCCAAAAGAATATGGAGCTGTTGGCTGCTGCTACACATTCTCAGTGGGACAGTCATATCTCAAACATTCAGGTAGTGCTATTTACCATTGTTCTGTATCATGGCCTCATAAATAATGGCCTGAATCCTAGTCTGAATGACTCATGGGGCCAGGGAGAGAGACTGTGGGAGATCAGATGGTGTGTGATTCAGGCATAATGTTTAATCACCACACTTTGATTTCCGGTTAAAAAGAAAAAAGATCTGGGCATGGTGGCTCATGCCTGTAATACCAGCTGCTCTGGTGGTTGAGGTATGATGATCGCTTGAGCCCAGGATTTTGAGACTGCAGTAAACTACTGTTGGGCCACCGTGCTCCAGCCTGGGTGACAGAGCAAGACCTTGTTCCTAAAAAAAGAAGGAGAAAAAGTAGGCAATAGGCTGCATTGAGAAATACTAACAGATTTCTCATTTATCAAAAATGTATTTAGTACTTACTGTGTGCCAGGTAGTGTGCCTGGTAGATGAGGGAAGGGAAAATGAATCAGACTTGAATTCTGTCCTCATGGAGTTGTTTAACTGAACTTAGGGAAAAAAACTACATTTAAAAATTTAAATAATTGTGTTTGATCTCTGTATGCTAAACATAGAGCTGATCCACATAAAGAAGTCAACCTTTTGTTGCCTTGCTTTATCCCATTATGGTCATTTGTCTCTACCCACTTTCTCTGTAGATGGAGTCACATTTGTTCAAGGTCAGACCTTGGCATGTAATATTCTTAGTCTGTTCACTTGACATGAAGTCAGCTTGCATCTCTAACTAAATTCTTTTTTCCTGGTTCTAAGATGACATCTTGTAGATTGGGACAGTTGCTCTATATTGGTCAGGAGGAGCAGGAGGGTGAGAGCTCAACGGTGGAGAGTACACATATGTGAGAAGCTACTGGAAAAATGCCATTTTGAACTTCTATCTGTCTCTTCTGCTTTTCTCCAATCCCTGCTGATACAAGGTGTCACAACTCCAAATAACTCCCAGTCACAACCAATATTAAAGGTGATGACCTAGAAACCTTCAGTCCCCAGGATATGATGATATTAGGAGGTCTACACCAGGATCTCTTGAGAAGGGTAATAAATGGAGTCACCTTGAAGCATGTCCCGACTGGCTTTGTGGGAGCTGTTGGTGTGTCTGGGAAGCCTTTTAAACATTGCCTCCTTTTAATCTGGGTTGTCTTTGATGCTGAGTGTGTTGCTAGAGTTATTCTCCCAAACACAAGCTTTTTGATCGATTTCTCTTTTCAGTTGTAACTGATTTAGAAACTGCATGTAGGGCTATATTTTGGTAACCTGAGTGTTGCCGATGACCCTGGCAATGAGGCTCCTGAATTATCACAAAGTTATCTGGAAAATTCTCACCTTTTGGCCTTGCTGAAACTTCCTTCTTATATTCACCCTAGAAAGGCCGAATGCCTCAGAATTTGGGGTTTGGCTTTATAGAGATTGGGGCTCAAATCTTGACTCCCTTCTCTTTAGCTCTGTGATCTTGCAAAAGATAATTTTAATCTTTCTAAATCTTTCTAAATCTCAACTTCCATACCTAGAAAATGGATTGTTGTAAGAATTTAATGAGATAATGTCTTTAAAGATCTTGGCATATAGAAATTACTCAGAGATGCTAACTCTTGTTATGAATAATGATAAAGACAACTTAAGACAACACAGCACCATTGCAGATAACATGATCCCATATAAACAAAATTCTAAAGACTCCACAAGAAACTGTTAGAACTAGTAAATGAATTCAGTAAAGTTGCACAATAAAAAAATCAACACACAAAAATCAGTTGTGTTTCTATGCGCCAACAACTAACCACCTGGAAAGGAATTTAAGAACACAGTCATAAAGTATGATGATAAGAGAGAGAAGTTATGTGCAGTTTCAGTCTGGCATATTAAGAGCAGGAAAGAACTTGAAGAAGTGTCACTGGAGACAGGTCTAGCAGGACATGTGTATTTCAATGAATGAAGAGGAAAGTAAATTCACTTCAAAAAGAAGACAAGATCAATAATGGCACGAACACTGGGAGATATGAGCTAAGTTTCAGGGACAAGTAGTTGGAGTAGACTTGGGTTTAAAAGAAATGAGATTGGAAAGAGGGTGTGGTCTGATTGTAGGTGGTTCTGCCTGGGAAAGGTTAAGACTTTGGATTTTGCCCTGTGTGAGGTAGGGGGTCAACCTTATTTTGCTAGCAGAGATGTGGCATGGCCAAAGTATTGTTTACCTGCCAGCTAGTTGTAACAGGGGCTCAAATTGGAGAGGTTGGTTAGAAAGCTTAGGCAATATCCCAGGTCTTAAGTAATAGAGACTTGAACCAAGAGGGAGGAGAAAGGGGCAGAAATAGTTGACAAAGACAGGTGTGACTATAAAGAAGCAATAGGACTTAAAAACGGACTGTGGCAGTCCAAGAGGTTGCATTGTGTACCCTCAATTTTTCCCTTCACTGGGTAAAATCAGCTTAAGTTAAACATCCAGAACATCTTTCATAGGAAAAAACAATTTCTTGTAGGTTATTCGATTTGTTGGCATATGATTGCTTTTTATGATTCTTTAAATTACTGTATCATCAGTTATGTAGTCTCCTCTTTCATTTCTAGTTTTCTTTGTTTGAGCCTTTTCTCAATTTTTCAAGTTGATTTAGTTAAGAATTTGTCAATTTTGTTGTTCTCTTAAAAAATCAACTCTTAGTTTTATTGATATTTTTTCTATTTTAAAATTTCATTTATTTCTGCTCTAATCTTTGTTATGTTTTTTCTGCTAACTTTGGATTTATTTTTCTTTTTCTAGTTCCTTGAAGTGTATCATCTGTTGCCATCATCTTTTTAATGACAGCAGAATATTATATCATGGGAATGTACCACAATTTATTCACCAAATTTTCTATTGATTTAGGGCATTTAAAAAAATACTAAAACATAGTCAACCAAAGATTCACAAGTGACTTTTCTGAGCAAAGAAAACAAATTTTATTTTCCTGGCCAAACATGCTGGGAGTGGTGCTCCAGAAGATGGCTCATCTGCTTTTCCTGTGCAGGTATCTGTCTCTGGTTCTGATTGGTTGGTGGTCTTGAGGATTTTCTTTAGCTACCTGGGCTTCTGTGGTAGAGTAAAATAGAACCCAAGTCACTCAAAATACTCTCACTATGCCTCATAAAAGGCAGCAATAAATAGTATGGCTGGAAGCACCTTCTGCTTTGAGTGGAAACAGGAGAACTAGTTGAGATAACATTTAACAGTTTTTCTTTTTTTTATGGTGAAGGGACAGTCATTCCCCTCATGTCTTCATGGGTGGAAAACTACCCTCAATCAAGTGAGATGTAAATGTAGCCTCCTGCCTAGGAAGGGTCACATTAGCTATTGCATTAAGCACCTACTACATGCCAGGCATACTACTGGATACTGCAGAGGACACATACGTGAATGAGACATGAGCCCCACTCTTTAAGAGCTTGAAATCTAGTAATGGGGTTATTTTGAATAAATAGAAACCAAATGCCAAGTAGACAATCAGTGTCATAATGGACAAAGGGACATGAGGCTTAGGGGTGAAGAGATTACTTCTTACAGAATGGATCAGGAAAACTTCATGGAGGAGGTAAGATTGAACTGGACTTGAGAGATTTGTACTGGCAGATACAGGGAGAAAAGGGTATTCCACACAAATGGAGCAGTAAAATGAAAGACAGGCATGGGAAAATGGGTTGGCAGAGATGGTATCTTTAAAGAATATCAAGAACAATGTAAAGTATCAAGCAGTAGATCAGACTTGGAAGTGTATGGCAGAGGTTGTTAGCTATCCACCAAAACTTATTGTTCTCCCACTCCCCTCTCATAATATAAAATTCTTCCTGGAAAGTGGTTGGGAAATCAAGGACTACATAACCCAGTCTTCCTCCATTGCATGCAGTTGGGGCCATATGACTAGTTCTCACCTATAGAATGTGAGTAGAAGTGACATATGTGTCACTTCCAGGTTGAGAAGTATAAGAATAGAGTATGTGCCTGCTCTAACCTCTGTCTCCTGCTGTTTGTCAGTTAGATGTTAATGCCCAGAGTGAACTTGGAAGCTACATGTTGAAGATGACAGAGCCATTGGCATCCTGGTTCCCCAAATGACTTCAGAGAGCACAGTACCTATTTACTTCATCCTCCTCCAATCTGGACCTGCATTGAATGTTACATGGTCAAGAAACAAGCTTCTGCAGTGTTAATCCACTGAAACTCTGAGGTTTTATGTCCCAGCTTCTGGCCTACATCATGTAATACAGGACACAGAAAGAAGCAACAGGAGTGAGAGCATGGGGGGTGTCGTTTGGAGCTGATTTGCCCCAGGTGATTTAGATCAAGCTGCCTTCATTACTGTAAGAACTACAGGGATGATGAGAAGGGGTTCCCATGCCCTGCATGATATTGAACATGTACATTGATAAACAAAAAACTTGGTGGCTCTCTTGAACTGATTTTATAGCCAGGGTTAGAAAATAAAATAAAAACTCTTTTTGGCTCTTTTCTCCCATTCATTGGAAGCAAGCATTAATGTTAGGACCTTTATAGTTCACATAACATTTTCATACACATGACTTTCTTTCATCTTCTGTACAGTCCTGTGAGGTGATGTTATTTGTATCTTATTGATTTGTGGCTCAGAGAGGTTTAGTGAGTTGCCCATGGCCACATAGATCCAGGATTCAAATCCAGGTTTTCTGAATTCTAGACTTGTGGCACCCTGTGTACATATATAAATTATCCTTTTCCATAAGGAAAAAGCGAGCTGAAGAATCTTATCCCAGCCATTTTCACCCTTGTAAAGATGAAAAGGAAGGCCGAGGACATTCAAAGATCACACTGATCAGTGAGGGCCTTTGCAAAAGGTAGGAATCTCAGTCCATACTTTCAGGTATGAAATTAAATGTCTACTTCTTAATTTTTCTTAACTCAGATGAAATTAGCCTCAGAACCTCCATTTTGATGAACTGTTAGGAAATTCAGTCTTAATCATTACCTGGACTTCTTCCTTCTTTGAGTAATTCAGGAGGCTTATGTGGTATGGGGAAAATGGGGCAGGGTCTTATATATTCAGCTCATTCTTGTTGCCATTGAGACCCTTAGTGGGTAAGCCTTGACATCAGGTGGCTCTCTGATTCATTGCTGCATTTGGGGTATCTGCCAGTGGTATCGTCTCCTTAAATGTACTTTCAAAACCACTGCTTGTGGTCACGAAGTAGCTCCTGCTACTTTCCTGGAATGCTTTGCAATAGAACATGGGCCTCTGTTCTCCCCTGGCAGTACCATTCCTGGAGGAAAATTTCTTTCTTTTTGGTAACTCCTAAAGGCTCAGTGCATCATCAATTTGATGAGTTCGGGATTTTGTCACTGAAGGGAAGAGCCATGATTTTCCTGCATTTTGGAGTTTTGAAAGAGTTCCTAAGGCAAGAATGATTAAGGATCAGACATTCTGTTCAGAACATGGGAATGTGAGTATACAGGATAATCACAGTCAAAATAATAACTAACCATTGATGCTTTTATGAACCTTTAAGTGAAGTAGACTTTCCCTCTGGAAGGAGCTTCTGACAGATGGGTATTAGAAATTGCCTCTTTTGCTTTTTGTTGTGGCCCAGCTACTCCCAGGAACATGTGCTTCTCAGGCTGAAGGTAGGGCATGAGTGTGTCTTTGTTGGAAGCTGTGAGCTGGATGGTGGCCTGCACCCTATGGCTTAAAGTTCAGTTCACTGTTTTCAGAGTCTGTGATGTGTGCAGAGGAGGCAAATCAGGGAAGACAAAGAACCTGTTCTCAAGATGTCAGTCTGGGGTAGTGTTTCTCAACCCTGGTACTAATGACATTTTGAGCTGGATGATTTTGTGCTGTGAATATTGCCATGTGCATTGTATAATGTTTAGCAACATCCTAGACATTTACTCACCAGATGCGAGGAGCACTGCTCCTCCTTCCCCCATTTGTAAATGTCTCCATTTCCAAATGTTCCCTGAGAGAAGAAATCACCTGGATTGAGAAGTAATTGGCATAATGGCAAAGTCAGAGAACTCTATTTTGAAATAAGTAATCTTAAGAGTATAAAAAGTACAAAAATTGAATGTGTTCAAGACAGAGATGTTGCCAAGAAAAGGGACTGATTGATTCTTTTTGGGTTGGTGGTGACTCAAGAAGGCTTCACAAAGGCAGTGACACTGGAGGTTTTGAAGAATGAATAGGAGTTCCATAGAAGGGTATGATAGAGAAGTCAACTTCTGGTAGAGGAAAATTCATATATAGGATATGGGCATGTAACAGAATCTGGTGACAATCTCAGTGTTGCTAGAGAATAAAATATGAGAGACGACTGGCAGGACATAAGCTGTAGAAGCAAACAGGGACTAAACCCCATCCATATATGCATTTCACAAAGACGGTAGGCTTTAGACAAGTTTGAAAGCTGAGTAGAAATTATCAGGTGGAGAGGTGGAAAGTACTCTAGAGGGAATATATACAAAGACACAGAGGAGGCATGGAGCAGCCTGCAGGGAAGAATCAATCCTTCTAAGACCATGTCCATGTACCTGTGGCTTAAAAATACCTAGAATGAAAAATTTGGTAGTCCAAGTTTTAAAGAATCATCTTATTGCTGTGTAAGAATGAAATTATTACTTCCCAGAAATCAAATTGCCTTAACACAAAATCTGATTTAGTCCAAGTTGTCATCACTGCACTGGAGATTCATTCACTCAACAAATATTGAACAGCCCCACCCTTGCCACCTTCTCCAGGTTGAGTTACAGGCAGTGAAAATACGATGACAGACCTGGAATCTGTAGTCTTGTGGGACAACTTCTGATATGCCAAGTGTTATATAGAATAGAAAATAAAATGATAGAGTGAATGGGGAGTGGTGAAGCAGAAGGGTCTCTCTTAAGGGATGACGTTTGAGCTGAGACCTGATGATGAACAGTTGCTGGTTACACAAGGTCTGTGGGTAGTGTAGTTCAGGCAGTGACCATGCAGCTATCAAGGCCCTCAGGTCATGGCAAGAAATCTGGATTTTATTCCAGTCCTGTTAGTAGCATTGGAAGTTTTAAGGAAAACAGACTAAAGGCTAGACTTGAAGCATCAAGTACCTTTATCAGTCTCTCTCTCTCAAGAACTTAGGATTCAACTGAAGATGCAAAACTAGATTTAGGTAGCTAATACACAATCAGACACTGTTTGAGAGAGAATGTTTGGACGTTGTAATGGCCAGTGAATCTCTGAGTCTACCATGTCTTCCCTTTGTGAAAACATTCTGGGATTCACATAGACACCCAGTTTTACTTGTAAATAGTGGTTTTGTCCAAAGTCTATCCAGTTGGAGTAATAAAGGGTCATTTTGGTTTTTCACACAGTTGGTAACTTCCCAACTGCAAATAATGGATTTTTGTGACAGATCTTTTGGCAGTGGCTTGACATGTTTTCGTTAGCTAATTCAAGTAGTCATCACACTTCCCTGGGCATGTTGAAAGCTTTCAACATCATAATTACCTACTCATTTCAATCACTAGTGCTTTAACAATCAACCACCATGGTAAGGACTTCCAGGGAATTTTAAAAAGAGGGAGCATATGTCCAAAGTCCTCCAGGCAATCTGAAAAGAGAAGTGAATAAATGGACAACCTGAAGCATGGCATTTTATTGACAACCATTTTGGGGAAGTGTGTAAAATATGGCAATTCAATATTGAAAAATTATCTCAGAAAATTCTAAGGAAATGAGTCTTCATGGGTAACATATATCATACCCTTGATTTTGGCATTCCACCTGTTTATGGCAGTACTTATAATGTGCTTATCATGCATTAATCTTTCACTGTGCAAGTATAAGTATTCCTTAACAAGGGGACCTATTGGGAATTTATTAATGAGCTGTATCCACATAAATATCCCAGAATTAAAGATGCTTAATAAATGCATTACAACTAATGACTTAACAAATTAAAAGTGACTTTCATGCTCATTTGAATACGGCAGAATTATTTGTGAACTACAGACTCGATCAAGTGTAATTTTCCAGTCATTCTACTACAGATGGTGAATCTGATCAACTCCATTCCATCTAGGTGGTGGTATCATCAACGGAATGAGGTAGTGGTGTGGACATCAGAATCAGGACAAAAAAAAAAAGACTTATATCCTGGCTCTACCACATAACTGTTGTGGCCTTGGACAACTGCTTTATCTCCCTAAGGCTTTTTTCTTTTGTAATTTGAAGATACAACTACCTACATTGTAGGCTTGTTCTGAGGATAAATCTGATCAGATTTGTAAAAATCCTAAGCACAGACAGTCTGGCATATAGTAAATGCTCAGGAAAGAGAAGAAAGTGTATTTTTATAACAGAGATAGGGAAATACATTGTTGCTATTACAAAAGTGTGAGTAGGTCAGAGTACACTGGACAACCTGTGAAGTGAGGGTAGCAATAGTCAGTGAAGGTTTCTACCATTTGGGTAAATGGGACCCAGTGTACAAATCTGATCATGGAATCTTATGGAAGTCCCAGGGAACTAAATTGCCCAAATTCTTCACCCTACCAGAATGATTGTCATTAGAGAATCTATGCCGATCTTAACAGCAAAGCAATTTACAGTATAAAAAGTTGGCCAATCAAATACCTATTGAAAGAATGCTTTGACTGCCAGAATGTATGATGCCAAACCATTGCTTTGGCAATCTTTTTCACTGAATTGACTGATTTTTGTGGGTTGAATTGGCTGCCATCACATAGATGTAGCCATTAGCCTGGATATATATAAGAAATATGTATTTAAACTTCTGGTAGAGGGAAAAATTAAGAATTGTGGTAAAAGGATAGTCATTAAGCTAACTCTGAAGGCTTATCAAATAACAGATGGGGTATTGATAATAGGGGAGAAAAAAGAGAAGGAAATGCATTAATAAGTAAAATAGGTTGCTCCTATTCCAACTATTGGCCTATTGAATTTATATAGATTTTTGAATCCCATAAATCTATTTAACAATTGTTGTTGCTGCTAACAATTGAAAATGCTAATTGACTGGTAAGGCTATTTTCTATAGTCACAATTTTCTTGGGCAAAAAAAGCAAACAAAATTTCTGGGTAATTTTTGTTTATTTTATTCAGGGTCTCATGTTTCTTTATCACTTTTATTTAATAGAGAAAAAATGTGAAATAATTTTTTGAAATATTGCAGGCTTGGGTGTATGTACAAAAATAAATTACTGCTTAAGGGGCCAGAAGACAAGATGATATTACATGTTTAATTTGCTCAGTTATGAGAGGACCTCAAGGGTATTGAGTTATGAGAAACAGTGGTTATTCTGGAAAGAAAAAAGGATCCAAATTGGGGATTTTAAACATTTCTGATATGTTTAGTATCAGATGTGATCTCCTGGTTGGGGTGGGGGTGGGAGGCGCTGTTGTTTTATTGTTCGCTCCATCCACTTTGGGAAAATCTCTTTTCTCCAATTCTGTTCTGAACATGGGCATTTCTCTAGATTGCTTTCTTGGAAATGGCAATGGAAAATGGTAGCAATAATAGGTTTTAAGGTGCTTGGCGGTGAATCATGCCATTTTATAAATTCATCTCCTTACACTTTATTTCCTTGCTGTGAGATAATTTAGACGAATGTCAGCGAGGGAAAAAGAAAGTGATTGGTGATTCCACCTCACCCAATAAAGCAAATTCCTAATTTTCTGTCTTTTATCTTTTGCCATTCTTTTGTGCTCCTCTTTGGCCTTGTCAAAACATATCGTTCAGTTAGAGACTAAAAATATTTTCCCATCGATTGGGGTTATTGATTTTTTTTAATCTGTACTTTGGCTTGAAGAGCGTGGGTGAAAGGTGAAAGTTCACCAGCTTAGTCTGCCGTTTTATCTGGACAGCAAAAGAATGTATTAGCAGCAGATTTGATTTACCTTGTTGGTCAGTTGTAGACACTTCAGCCACTGAAGACACCCTCTAGAATGTCCTGCTGCTGCTGTCTTTTTTTTTTTTTTTTTGCACCTAAGAACTCTTGAAAGATCCACCTTACTATTGATTTTATCTCGCTCTCTCTGTTTCCAAGGCGGGGTGTTTTGTTTTGTTTTTTTCTTTTTTAAAATTCTGAATCAGGCCTGTAGGAGAAGTTGCAATGCATTCTGGGCTCATGGTAAATAAAACAGTGTTGCATGAGTCTGCTGGAGCTTGGCCCTTTTACCCATTTGGCTTATAGTCTGGGATCATGTCCATCCATACCATCATAACAGAATCTGATGTGACTAGACCAAATTTACTAAGATCTTTCTGTCTTCCTTATCACAACTGGTCAGCTGCACTCAGGACAGTATCTGAGTCCTAAAATGGCACCTAATGATTTCTGACAAGTGTTAGAAATGTGGAAGGTAGCACCACAGCTATTGTCAGAGAGGAAACACAATGTGATAACTGAGAGTGTGGCCTTTGGAGACACATGCATTCTAGATTAGAATCCCAGCTCTAGCACTTGCCAGCTGTGTGACCATGGGCAAGTTGTCTAATCTCTTTATGCTTTTGTTTCTTCATCTGCAAATGAGGATAGAAAATTGTACCTATTTCATCAAGTGGTTGTAGTATCACATAAATAAATACATGTAAACATCCCAGAATAGGGCCTTGCATATGAGAAGTTCTCAGTAAATGTCAGCTATCATTATGATTCTAGACAAGGAAGTTGAGAATCAGAGAAAGGGATGGTTAAAAAGCATACAGAAGTTCATGCAGAGGAAGAAACCACTGACGCTCACTATCAGGGATTTGGGATCATTTTCTACAGTTGGTCTCCTGGTTGCTGCCATAATTCTGACCACTTAGCCTTCGCCATTTGGTTGGTTCTTTCTCATATTGGATGTGGAAGCTGGTAAGGTGAAACCCGAACCTGCCAATGGATAAGGCAGCTAGAATTGCCTGGGTTCTGAAGAATCAGTCTGGATTTTTGCCCTTTGTCCTCTCACCCTCTGGGGCACTTTATCCCACTTGTAGACTCAACCCCAAACAGAACGTTAGACAATCGTTCAATCTGAGGCAAACATACTGAATACCCTCATGGGGCTTTGCATATGGATACCAACCTTATTATTTCACCTCTGGGCAATGTGGTGGCTCTACCAACTCTTTCCTACATTCTGGTCCCTTCAGTTCTGATGACTGGCCTTGATCTTTGTTTCTAAGTTCTGTCTCTGAATACGTTGGGCTCCTCCTGGGACTAAGGCCATCATGGGAGGCAGGAGACTCTACTTTTCCCAGAGGATAGGGCTTTCGCAGAGAGGAAGCACTGTGGGTACACTGGTTAAAGGACTTTTGAATACATATGTAGAACCACCCAAGGGAAACCTGATTTAGGAGTTTTAGGTCTGTTTTTTTTTTGAGTTGGAGTGTCACTCTGTCACCCAGGCTGGAGTGCAGTGGCACACTCATGGCTACCCCAGCGTCGACCTGCTGGGTTCTGCGATCCTTCCGCCACAGCCTTCCAAGTAGCCGGAACTATAGGCATGCGCTACTAAGCCTGGCTAATTTTTTTTTTTTTGATTTATTGTAGAGACTAGGTCTCACCAAGTTGCCTGGGCTGGTCTCAAACCTGCAGGCTCAGGCAATCCACTCACTTTGGCCTTTCGAAGTGCTGGGATTACAGGGTGAACCATCAAGACTGGCTGGTCTGTGTTTTTAACCAGCATCTCAGGTGACTTGCATGCAGGAGGTCTCAGTTCACACTTTGAGAAATATTGATGTGGTAGAAAGAGCAGGGCCTCTGAACACGGACAGTTGGGTTTGAATTTGCTTATCAGCTGTGTTTATGTGAACAAATCATTTAACCTCTCTGAACCTCAACTGTAAAATGAACCAGTGAACAAATAATATATCTAAAGTTCTTAACACGGTGCCTGATGTCTAGTATGTGCTCCCATACCCTTCCCTGATTCTATTTATTTTTCTTGGAGTCCAGAGAATTTTACACCCTGTTGGAATTAATTTGTCTTGACTCCTCCTTCCTCAGCTGTGCATGTTGTTGATTTCCTGTCCGAACTGCAGCTACTCTTACCATACTGTGGTAAGCACTTTCCTATTTAGATAAAATTGACCTCACTCCTACAAGCATTTGTTCTTTCTCTTTAGTTACCTGTCCTAAATGACATGTTGGTGGCATTTCCATATCTGGGTCAATCCTTTGTGCAGTTTTGCAGAATAGAGTTTCTCTTGCTTTTCCTTGGTCAATAGAATTTTGGATCTAGTAATGCTGAAAACTACATCTTACCTCTGTCTTCAGGTGCAACTAAGGCATCTCTTTTCTCTGCTCCCATTTGTTTCTCAGTGTTGGCATTTCTTGCCTGCTCTATCTGCCTCCCAGTTACACATTTAGATGCTCCTGTGATCTGACTGATAGAGGACAAATCGACTAACCACCCTAAGTTAGCAGACGTATCATTCTATAACGGTCAACAGCATTTTTCTTACATTTGCTGTTAAAATCTGGCTAGTTAATCAAGGCTGTGTTTTATGTGAGACTTAAAGCATTGAATTAAACTAATATCAAAACAGTTCAACTCAGTTTCTTTACTCAAACGCAATCAGTTGTGAGTGTAGGGAAATGTCATATTGACTGTCTGGTCTATGTTGTCCAAACAGTAGTTTTCTATAAACGCAGTCTTCAGCTTTAATAGACCTAGAGACCTAGTGGCCAAAATTGTAAGAGGAATGCTGGTCTTATAAGCAGATATCCATGTGGGAATGCCACTATTTCAACAGCTAGGAAAGCAGATGAAAGACACAAAACAAAGGCTTGTAGGAATAAGGACAGCACCACCAAACCAGGAACAAACTGTCAACTTGCAGCAACATAATAGAAAACTAAAAAAGTATCCTTGAAATATGTATACTGTAGAATATGCTCTTATTTTATATTAGCAGAGGGGATATGGGGAACATTCTAAATCTAGGATAACTTCATCTTGAGATTCTTTTTTTTTACTTTTAATTTTTATATTTTAAAGATGTGGGGTGCAATTCAGGGTTAGGTATACAAATGTTCATTATGCAGGTATCCTTGTTGATGAGGTGTGTCCCCCTCCTCCCCCAGCAGATTCATCTTGAGACTCTTAACTGTGAAAACCCTATTTCCAAATAAGGGCACATTGTTAAATTCTGGATGAATATGAACTCTGGGGGCCACTATTTTACCCATTTCAGCACACATGGCTAGTAGGCTTAATATAGCTCTAGGGCATGATGAAAATCCAGATTCTGGGTAGTATGAGACTATCTCTTCCTGCTTCTGTTCCATTTTACTGTGAGAGTCTTAGTAGCAAGGATTTATGTAAAGTGTCTTGCATGGCAGGTGCTCAGTAAATATTTTCTGAAAGAGTAAATAAGAGATGACAAATTAGGACCAATGAAAAGACCCACAGGATGAAGCCATTTTTCAGAAGTATACACTTGAGTATTAATATATCAAAGAGGTGGAGCTGTATCACTGAGCAGTAAGAGAACTAGCACAACTGGTCAAATTCATAACAAATTTTGTTGACTGGCAGTAGTTAGGAAGAATGCTCAAAATGAACACATTATTCACTGGTTTTAACCCTTTAAAAACAAGATAGATTCACTTACCTTGAGTGGTTTAAAGCTGTAGTCACAAAGTGACAAACAGTCGCATAAAGACAGAAGCATTCAGTCCATTTGGGTATGGACCTTCTTACTAGTCCCAGAAAATTGACCCATTTTATTGCATTCTTTTTACAACCAATTTCAGGTGGTTGAATTGAGTATATGTTTCATTCTGACTTGTTGACTTCTGGCCCATTAAGGCAGCCAATCCAATTAGGCAGAGCTTTCTCTTGCTTTGCCTTCTGACAGGGGATTTGATTGGCTCACAGCTCTTGCTAAGTGACAGGCCTTCCACAACTGTGGGTTATCTGTCTTAAAGAGATCTTATCTCCTGTTTACTCTTTAAAATGCCAGCATTTTTTCTGGTTGTGTGTAGGCTTGGATTTTAGGGTGTTTCTCTTTCAAGTCCCCAAGTTTGGATATTTGGGTTTAGGACCTAGGCTGTGTGACGGGTCAGCTGAATTGTTAGAGTGAATATTTTTGATACAGTCTTTGGATTACCAATGGTGGTAGGCTGAATAATAGTCCCCCAAAAGATATACTCATCCTAATCCTTGGAACCTATAAAGGTTAACTTATATGGCAAAAATGACTTTGCTGTTGTAATTAACCTAAAGATCTTGAGACAGGGAGATTATCCAGGGGGGTTAAATGCAATGCCATGTATTCTTACAAGACAGAGATTTCACACACACACACACACACACACACACACACACGAAGTCATGTAAATGAAACAGAGGGAAGAAGAGTCAGAGAAAGATGATGCTAGGTCACTGGCTTTGAAGACAGAGGAAGGGGCCATGAGCCAAAGTAGCCAGCAGTAGAAGCTAGAAAAGTGGGGAAAATGAATTCTTCCCAAGAGCCTCTGGAAAGATCATGGCCTGCCAACATCTTAGCTTTAGCCCAGTGCTTATGGCCTCTAGAATTGCCAGACAATAAATTCTTGTGCATTAAGTTTATGGTAATTTGTTACAGCAGTCACAGGAATCTAAAAGACTAACTAAAACAATTACTACAGGACTAAATCCCTGGTTCTGAGAAATGAACTGTGTAGTGGATTGACATCAGCTATGCTATTCTTCAAGTATTTGCTTACACTTGTGTTTTCAAGGATAATTTTTAATGTGATTTTATTTTTGCTTTCAATCTACATCTGAGATATTGTCTAAAATATTTGATGAAATTGATTGTATTAAAGTAAAACACTATAAAAACACCTGTGGGACAATCCAGTTTTCTTGATCCATTAACACTTTTTATATCAAGGTCACCCAACCCTAAGTTTCCTTATTGACCCTCATTTTCATTGAACTGTATAGACGCGAACCAAATTACTTACCTGCTCCTTCTTGAAATTCTTTCGTCCCTTGAAAGTTGGGTAGCCAATTGTGTGGTTTCAGTCTGAAGCTGGCAGGCTCAAGGTCCTGAAAAAGCCAATGATTCAGTTTGAGTTCCAAGGCAGGATATTGAGACATCTCAGATCAAGGCGGTCATGCTGGAGGAGAGCCATCCTACTTGTGGGAGGGTCACCCTTTTTGTTCTATTCAGGTTTTCAACTGATAGGATGATGTTCACTCACAGTGGGGAGAGCCATTTGTTTACTCAGTTTGCTGATTCAAATGCTGATCATATTAAAACACACACACACACACACACACACACACGCACACTCACAGACATATCCAGAAAAAAGTTTGACTAAATATCTGGGTTCATTCTAAAATCACATGTCTCAAAATTGTACCAAATTTCCTACTCTCAAATGTCCATAATTCTAGCAATGGTGTTGTCATTATTTCATGTTAAAGCCTTGGAGTCTTCATTTAATATGAGCATTTTTATTCCTTTTCATAGACAAAAACCAACTTCCTTTTATTCTTTAGGTTTCCCTTACAAGGCGCCTGTCATCTCTTCCTGCCTCAGGTCAGTGTAGTAATCCCAGCTCACAGCACTTGGCTAACATTGCTGTTACTTATCAGATTACATGACTTCATTGAATACACACTTGCTCTGTGCTAGGTGCTGTACTAAGCACTTTACATAAATCATCTCATTTATTTGCCTCCTTCCAAATCCTTTAAAGCAGATATTATTATATATATATATAATATTATAATTTTATATTTTGCAGATGAAAAACCTAGGTGTAGAGAGGTTAAGTGCTATATGAGAGGTTTCCTAGCTGGTGAGTGGCAGAGTGAGGGTTAAAACCCAGACACATCTGAACCCGCAACATGCACAACCCTTTTATACTACCTCCTGAACTTTATAAAGTTTCTTCCTACTCGTGTTTCTACCTGGAGTCATTCCCAGTTCCAATCTTTTCTATAATCACTGCAAGTAAAATCTAGAAACAAGACATTTGTCATTTCCTTTCCTTCCTTTTAAAACTTTGTATAAATTTAGGGGACACAAGTGCTTCAGTAGCTCCCCATGGCCCAGAGAAATTCAATCCGTTCAAGGCTTCCTTAGAGACTTATCTCCTCATCCCTTTCTGTGTCACCACTTACCACTATTGAACTGGTAATCAACGTTTTGCATGTACTACCAATCCTTGCTTACTATTCCTTCCACCCGGTGTAGTCTTCCATGCCTATTACAGAGGCTCAGTTTCACCGCATTCTTCCACATCCAGTTCATATGTCCTCAACCTGGAAAAACACCCTAGGGCCTCCACAGTTTCATTTTCCCATCCATAGATCTAAACCTTGGTGCCATAAGTTTGGCAAGCATGTAACTCATTTTATTAATTTATTGACCAGCCTGTCTTCTCTGCGAGAGCATAATTTTCACTCTGACTGTTGACGAGTGAGACAAGGACAGTGGTGGTATCCTACTCATCCCCAAATTGCACCTTCAGATCTCCTCCTCTCGCCTTGAACTCTAAATCAATCGTTCCTCCCATTGCTGTGGGTATTTGCGACTGACAGCTCTCTGCTAAGTCCCTCTTCTTGAATTGCTTCCAGCTGAAGAGAGCAGCCCACATCCAGTGACTGGTCGATGTGGGAGTACAAAGGTCTGGCCCCTTGCTTCAATATGGTCAACTCTGAAGTGCCATCCCAGCTCCAGAGCTCCCCATGGGATTGGCTAGGTCTTTTGTTGTCACTGTATCACCTCCTCCTCTGTCCAGTCATGCTACCCTCCCTCCTCCACAGGAGTTGATCTGGAGAGCACTTTCAATACACTTTCTGCACACAAATCTCCTCTTCAGTGCTTTTCTCCTGGGGAGCCTGATCTGTGACTGAGATGTTCCCACTTGGCTGTCGGTGTTTGAGCTAAGTGGCAGAAAGATGTTGGGGTCTACTGTTTAGGGTGTGAACTTTTTCTTCCTCTCCCCTTCTTTCACTCCAGTTCTCTTGCACAGCTTCTGTTCATTTATCCACAGAGTACATTTTTTGGTAGAGTAACAGCGGGCCAGTTGTTTGCTGCTTGGGAGGGAACTGGGGAATCTGAATCCCTCTTATTCAGACATTCATTCACTTGTTGTTTTCAGTCCCACCTCCCCTTTCTTCCATGGCGCCAGAAGTCTCTGATTCCTGAGCTTTGGTGGTACTGTTAGTTCTTATTCTTCTGTCTTAGTTGTCAAATTTTTCACCTCTGTTAATTTCTCCAACTACTTTCCATCTTCCAAAACTGCGTTGCTATCTCTCACTTGATGTTGTCTTCTTCCCACTTTCCTTATGCTTGAATATTTTTAATTTTGATATTCTTTTACCTCCCTTTTGGTGAAGTTTCTGGAGGAACCAAGGCTGAATGCAGGTGTACAATGTGCTGTACTTCTGGATCAGGAGTATAAGAGGTTCATGTTTTGTGGCTAGTTTGGGAGCATTTTTATTTTATTTTAAAAGCAAGGCCCTGAGCAACTTGGTGAGACCTCGTCTCTACAATAAATTACAAAAATTATCTGGACATGGTGGCGTGTGTCTGTAGTTCCAGCTACTCGGAAGGCTAAGGCGGAAGTATTGCCTAAGCCCAGCAGGTTGAGGCTGCGGTGGCCATGAGCGTGCCATGGCACTCTACCCTGGGTGACAAGAGTGAGACTCCAACTCAAAAAAAAAAAAAAAAGCAAGGCAGCAGTTTCTTAAACATGTATGACATTTTATTCGAGAATATATCCTTATTTACTAAGGGAACAATATGATTGTTATGTAGAATGCCAGGTTAAAGTCAGCATATCTTCATTTGCCAGAATAGTGGGAAGGTACCATCAGCCCCTGTCTTACCAAGGTACACGCAGAATCAGGCTCTGGGCAGGGACTGAAGCTTCCTTTTAGTATTCCTAAGCATCCAGAGAAAAAAATGAAACTTTTGATCTGTTATCCAGATGTTTTATCTGCATGTCACGGACCATTCAGAAGCTCCCAAGTATCTGAATATTTGGTGCCCTATAGAAAACATATCTGTGGGTGACCGTCTGAATTTTTATCATTTAATTTTGATGTCTGGCCTCACAGAGATGCAGCCAAAGACTGACCAGCTGCATTGCTGACTGTGTCAATTACAGTGAGATCTGAGAGTTGTAAATTTAAAGATCATGCTTTTTTTTTCAGGCTGTGTTTGATGCCTGCAGTCACATTTTTGTGCATGTTTAGTCCATGTTTTAGGACCGCAAGAGTGTTTTTGAAAAGATAAAGACTAATTTCTGAAGAGTGGGCATGTGTACTGGAGGTGGTCGGCAGCGCTGCAGCCTGCCAATCAAAATCTGTCGGCAATGTCATTCAAGGTCAGAGACCCAGTGAACTGCCAATCAAAGTCGGTGGGGCTGTTCATGTTCACTCGTCAGTGTTGGAAAGAGGTCACTCTCTCGGTGGTGTGGCTAGTGTGTGAACAATGAGAGCATTTTAGTGGTCAGAAGCACATTCTGTTGCCTACCCCCTGGCAATTTCAGAATGCTTGCCTAGTTTTTTCCTATCCTACAGGGATAGAAGGCAAGGCAGTGGAAAAAGCCAACATTATTTTTTATAACTGAGTTATGGATTCTAACTTCTAAAAATAAACATGGCAGCTAATTTCAGACATGGATTTGTTTAACATTATTTGCTTAGAATCTCTGTTAATAAAAAAGATAGCATAAAGACAAATTAGAAATTTAATTTTAAATATCTAAAAGAGATGTTGCCTTTAAACACTTTGTATTTGGTATTCAGATTGCTTTATTACCTTAACTCAGCTACATTGTCTTGTTTAATTTTTGCTAGCAAAGAAAAGCTTTGCATTTATGGAACAATGGCAGTATTTAGGATGTGCTAGCATCACAGAGTAAAGCTTAAAACATTTCAGTTTCAGGGTCTGGAAGACAAAGATGATGGAAACATTAAGGTCTCCATTTCAGTAGGATTTTGATGAATTTTCAAAACTGAGCTCTCTCAAGACATAAAGGGATAATTCATCATCATCAAGAATATTTGCCATTCAAAGTTATTTTGGCATTGGCAGCTACTGGGGTGGGAAGGTGTTCCAAGCACAATCAGAATGTATCTCCCTGATGGCAAAACCTCCAAATGAGTCATATTCTGGATGTTTTGCTTATTTATGGTAAAATAGCCAGATATTTCTATGTATCTATTTACTCCACATTATAAACACAGAGTATTTGGCTAACATTTTCAGAATTCTTCCGGACATCCTATAGATGTAAATGCAAGAAACTGCTTTAGTCATATTCTTATTTAATTATTAATATACGTTCACAATAGTATTTTAAAAGTCCACAGAAATAAGAGACTTAAATGAGGCAAAGGTGTGAGCATTAGGTAGATTTTTTAAAAACTTGTAGAATAGTACATGCTCTAAAATGCATATTTAGAGCAATGTTATAGAGTATGGGGCTTCAGGGTGGGAATGGCCTTTAGAATTCAAGCTTTTAATTTTGTAAGTGGTGGCATTGAGGGACTTGTGGAGGAGGTGCAGATAGTTGATGGCAAAGCCAAGTCATGTAGCTGCCTTTGAGCCCTGGCCTCTTTTCTCTACCAGGCTTGTGGGAGCACAGTCTCTCTTTCAGTTCACCCGGGAAGCCTCATGGTAGAGATGCGTTTTCTGAAGCTGCTTAAGAGGGAAAAGGAAATGGGTCTAGACACTGAAAGGAGAGTGGATTAG
Organism: Tarsius wallacei; assembly: GCA_963574415.1. Lineage (NCBI taxonomy): Eukaryota > Metazoa > Chordata > Mammalia > Primates > Tarsiidae > Tarsius > Tarsius wallacei. Next base: position 12,765 of record CAUYQG010203600.1, on the reverse strand, counting down.
TGAGAAAATGCTCATCAGAGGCCTGGTCAATTCAGATGAAGGAAGCACTGTGTGGAGTGCTTCCATGGTAGAACCAGGAGCCTAGGATTGCAAAAAGGGGTGGTAAGAAAAGAGAAGATGCTCAGAATTATTCAGTGAAGCAAAGCGTCCTCTTTAAAGTGGACTCTCCCTGCTCTATATTTTGGATTAGAAATATTCTTGGCTATCAGCAACAATACCTTTTTACAGGTAAGTTCATGTTTTGAGGGTGCCAGATTGTAGACATAGAAAGTGCCAGATTCTAGCTATAAGCCTCAGCTGGCTTGTTTGATGGTAGAATATGGCAGGAGGCAGTGTGGGCAAGGGGATACAAATCATATTTTCCTCCCCTTTCTCTGATATCCTGATCAACACCACTAGGCTTGGAGGAAAGATTAAAATCCAAGAAAACAAAAGAGGAGTGATTCAAGCGTGACCGGTTTCTTTCACAGATGTGAAGGGGCTGGCCAAGAGGCACAAGGCAGCCAATTTTCAGCTCTGACAGCTGCCGAGGTCATCAGTTTCCTAACGGAACCCCTTAATTCCTCTGAGGCTAGGGTGTCCTTTGAACTCTGTGGTTGCTACACTTCCAAAGCTAAGCTGAGAGAGAGAGAAATCTGTAAATTTTGCTGGCCCCTGAGAATGAAATTACCTGACCATTAAGACCTTAGGCTAAGGACATGGAATTCTCTTATCTTCTCTGATCTACAAACCAGTAGTTGCTCCCAGATGACTTATATTCTCTCTCTCTCTCTCTCTCTCTCTGTCTCTCTCTCACACACACACACGCACACACTCCTGAGATAGGAAAAGGGGAGGATATTCCACGGGCTGGGTCAGTGCAGGGAGGCTGAGAAACACAAGTAGGCTTGCAATCTGTTTTGGGGGGGTTTCAGTTCCTGGAGATTCACTGCTCTGGCATTTGTGGGCTTCAACTCCAGTAGGTGAGAGAAGAGAGGTGTTGTCCTTACTGCTCCATATCCAAGCCACTTGGCATGAGGCAGTTGAGGGGGGCGGCACAGGACTGGCAATTCTGTCAGTGGAAATTTCCAATAGAGGCAGTATGGTAGGTAAAAAAGACTCCTGGAAAACTTCACTAGGATGAATCATAGTCCACTATTTGAAAATTATATGTGGAAAACTATGTTATGTCAACAATAAACTATGACTACTGAACAACATGTGAATGGTGTTTAAAATGGTCACAAGAGAAAGCCTGAAATATTTAAATTAATGTGAATTAGAATTTTCAAAATCCTTGATCTGCTGAGAGTAATTTGACTTAAGTGGTAGGCAGTCCAAGTAAGAGATATGAAATTAAAACTGTTCAATCAAACTTTTACTTTTTATCCTCTTTTCATTTTTTAATTAGTTATCATATTTAGCTGTGATACTAGAGGCATTTTAATTCTTAGTCTATACACAAGATATATCCTGGGCTCATCACAGATAATGAGAGGCAAGAGGTTCTACTTGGATTACAATAGTTGGATTCCTTTTACCTCACGGTCCAGGAGTGCTGAGCTCCCGCCCATCCTCTGCCTACTATGCTACTGCTGAGGGGATGAAATATAGCAGATAACACATCACAAAAGTCACCCATGCCACACTTTGCATTAGGCATCATGAGGGTGCCCTTTGCAGGGAGGTGGCTATTTTTCTGTGCTCCATGACAATTCCTCCCTCCCATACCTTATCTTGTTCAGTCTGAGGCTATGGCCCTGCTGTTCAGCACAGGCAGTTAGGGCCTGACTGGAAGCTCACTAGGGAACTGGCTTTTGGATTGTGGAGTAGCAAAGGATTCAGTAGGTGCTAATGGTCAGAGTAGGCAAAGCCTGGGATAGGGAGTCAGCCATCAGGTAATTCAGGGCGGTAACTGATCTGGAGAATGTCTAAGACTGAGAAGAATTCAAGTGAGCAGAGGCAGCTGGTGCAGGAATGGGGGTAATTGTCAGAGGCCAAGGGTTGAGTCAGGCTGAGGTAGTGCAACAGACATGGCCAGGGCAGAGAGCCCTTCTGGATCAGGCATGGAGATAGCCCAGTCAGGTGGGTACGCTGGACAGCTCCTGAGCACAGCTCTCCTGGCGGCTTCTTCTGAAGCTCCACCCTCCTCGGATTGCTTTATGTCAGACTTCTTGTTTATACAAGAGGTTGTCTTCAGATAATTACTCACTGAGACCTCCATACTATAAGAAATCACATCTTCTAGCCTTACAGTAAGCGCTCCAGTTTGTTTGCCCATTCATTCATTTAATTATTCAGCAAAAATTTAAAATCCTAATATGTGCCAGGACCTCTCCTGGCTGCAAAAGATATGACAATGAATAAGACACAGCCATTGCATAGGAGTTAACTATTATTGAGGAAGGCAGACACCTAAACAAATAAATAAAAATACACACAGTGAGGACAGTTATAGAGATATACTTCATAAATTGTGGGACCATGGAAGACATGTGTAACTCTGAGAGAGTCATGGATGGTTTCCTGGAGAGAGTGATTCCTGCATGGTGTGTCTTAAAGACAGAGGGTTTAGCTACAGAGAGGAAGGGAAAGTGGTAAGATGAGAAAGCAAGGCCATTGCAGACAGAAGAGCCAACAGCAGATGAAGAAACAGAGTGGAATGAATGTAAGGAATGTTTGGAGCAAAACATAAGATGTAGAGGGTGAAGTGATCTCATATTAGCAGCAAATCTAGAGGAAATCTTTTTATCATTAATGGCGTGTTCACCCTTTCTCTTGGATCATGCTCTGCCTGAGACCAAGACACCAGCATTTCATTAGGGACACATGAAAGTCTTTTAAATCCAAATGAGTTGGTGTGACAGACTGAGTCTGCATGAGTAACCCTCATTTTCCCCAGCATCAAAACTTATCAGAAACCACTCATAGAGAAATGGGAGCAATTCCTGTCAAAGTCTCTGTTGACTGCTGTAACCACTGACAGGCTCCTGAAAAACCTTACTACCTTGTTCTTGGTGTGAAATCCTATTCTAGGATTTCAGCTAGACACTGGAGAGTAAGTAGGGTTTTTGACCTGGGGTAATAAGAGGAAAGACAGACTCTTTAGAGGAAATATATGAACAAAACAAAAATGCAGACAAGATAAGAGTATAAGGATAGCAAAGAGCTTAATGGGCTGGAGTGGAAGGATAGCTTATCCAGTGGTTTAGGGATAGAGAACATCAGAAAGGTGATTTGGGATCAGATCACCATGAGCCACAAGGGCTAGACAGTATTGGAGCCATTAATGAAAACCAATAGCCATGCTGTCCAACCCAATCATTTAATTTGTAGTGGTATTGCTACTTGTGATGTTTCTTTCCTTTTTCCTCATAACACCATCAAGGTTACTTGTTCATTTGTTAATTAACTCATCCATCTATTTACTTAAGTGTCTAATGAGCACTATTTTATTTACATTAGATAACTCTCTTGAAAGAGAGATAACTTGAATTTCTGTACTTTCCACCTATTTTCTTTATTTTTAAAAAGTAGCATTTATCTTCTTTTGGTAATTTATTCTTATATGAAAGTCTGTAGGAGTCTTAAATTTACCAGTATTCCTTAGCATTAGGGCAGGTCAAATTTGAGACCATGAGCTAGGCAGAGCTATGGGTCTTTCAGTTTGTAGCTCAACAAGTTCCCATTAGTTGCCTCAGCCCAGAACCCATTAGTTGGTCAGCTGTTCACATGCAAGGGCTTTGGTCTGGATTCTGTTTTTGTTCCTTACTGGCTCTGTGATCTTGGGCTTCACTTCCAAAGCATCAGATTCCTAATCTGGCTTTCTGAGATCATTGTGAGACTTAAATAAGATAATGTATATTAAATGCTTAGCTCGTTTACTCAGCATATAGTAAATATTCAGTAAACAGTGGCTATTTATATTATTATTAGAAAAGGGCCACTGAGCACAGTCATATAATGGAATCTAGAGAAACCTTTGAGATAATTGTGGTGGAGGCAGAGCAAGGATTAGAAACTGTAAATAAAAATAAAGTCTTCTGACTCTAAGTCTAGAGCTTTCTCTAATCTATACCATGTCCTCAAGCCTCATTTGTTGCAAGATTTCTGCAGTACTATCAGTGATGTGGGAAAACTTCCTCTGTCATACACCAGCCTCTGTTCTAGAGCAAATGTGTATCTATAGCAGCACAGTCCTCAAAATTAAAGAGGGAGCACAAATCAAAATGAACCATTGTAAAGATCCATAAGTGATATAAAACTCTTCAACAGGCTTTCACTGAAAATCTTCTAAATTGTGCTAGTGATTCCACAATTGTCACAATAGGGAATGGAGGACACTTGAAAATCATTGCTTCTCAGTTTCAAAGGATAAGGAAATGTTTTCCAGTATTTCCTATTTCCTTCCATGGTTTCTCTCTCTCTCTCTCTCTCTCTCTTTCTCTCTCTCTCTCTCTCTGCCTGCCTATCTATCTATCTATCTATCTATCTATCTATCTATCTATCTATCCATCTATCTATCTAACATCTATCTAATCTATCTTGTATGTATCTATGTATCTACCTATCTGTCTGTCTATCATCTATCTACCTACTTACCTACCTATTTAATCTATCTCCAGTACCCAACTGGATTCCCCAGTGTATGCCCATCACACACTTTTTTCTGGTGAGGTTAACTGACCTGATAAATAGCCATTTAGATTTCTCAGCTACATTTCCAGTTGTTTCCTAGGTAAACTCAGTTCCTGGTCTTGAGCCAAGGCTATAAATCCTAAAGCTGAGGCTGGCCTAGATTTGAGAAGTGGGGCATTATCATTGACGGAAGTGACTACTCCCTTCCCTGACCCTGGAGCTTAAGTATCCATCCCTCACTTGCCTAGCCGGGTGGATTTTTCTCAATATGTTGAAGTCTTTTCTTTGCATGAGATCCCAAGCACTTGAAGAGCATAGAATCTACCTTCTTGATCTCACCAGCATTGCATGACCCAGCATCTTATATATATGCTGGGTTTACTGTCTATAGGTTTGGCTTTGCTCAGGACACTTGATCATCCTTGCTGTAGAGACAGGACCAAACACCCCAGGGCAAACCACAAAGGTGTTGGTTGCATTGCATCTTTAGTCATGAGGCACCCCTGGAAGAGCTCTTCCTCACTGGAACAGAAGCATTCATCTCATTCATGTGAGGGGATCAGTTCTGTCTAGAGAGGAATGTGTTCTTGCAACATCCTTTTTATTCACCTCTGCTTTTCCTAAGACACAGTCAGATACACATTTCTAGTATGTACAAGGATAGATGAAATTCATCATGTACCACCCCATTCAGGATGTTCACATTTTAATTGGAAAAAGATTCTGTTAAATTAAGGCAAAAGGAAGTGATAGTTATGGAAATTTCAAGCATCAGCAATGGTGTGCATGTGTGTGTGCATGTGTGTGTGTGTGTGTGTGTGTGTGTGTGTGTGTATGTGTGTTGTGGGAGGAAGGCCAGGAAAAGGGACCTTTCTGCATCTTCTGAATTTATGCCTGTGGATGACCACTTCCTCTGACAAGATACTAAGAAGTCTTTCCCACTTGCTGTCCTTTGGTACCCTTCCCTTGCAATTAGAGTTTCTTGACTTTTTGCTGGTTAAGTAAGAGATTGAATGGGAAACATTAAGGTAGATTCTTTAGTAGCTGTGATGATTTTTTCTTTCCTGGGATACTAAAGAAAGACCCCAGTCTTTGCTTCCTATTCAATTTCCTTCCTTAGCTACCCACTCTCAGCTTTTGACTGTCTTGTTCTTTCTGAGTTCATGATGTTTCCCGGGGCAGGTCGAGGAGCACTTGATTAGGTCTAAGATAGTAGCTGGCAAAGCACCCTGAGCATAGTCAGTTTATTTTGGAGTTTGAGTTATTTTGTTACCTACTCCAGGCCCTGTCTTCTAGAAGGAGTTCACGATCTCTATTCACTGACTTGACATTTCCGTGCCCTTTCCTTCATTCTAAGCTCTTCTTTCTGTCATTTGTAACTCTGATTCCAGAGTGACCTACTGTGTTGGGATTTTTATTCTTGCACACTTTACAGTGACATCTTTTATTTTGATACAGAATCATCTACCTTGAGAGGATTTCTCTTGTATGCCCTGCCTCTTCCGTGGAATGTAATTCTCCAGACCACCTCCTTTCCTTTCTCCATTTAGCCTTCTCACAAAGTCTCTCTCATGGCCCTGTCAGGAACCTTTTGCATTTACCTGACTGCTGACCACATTTTCACCTTATTACCGGATCCTTCTTATCTCTCCTCTCTCAATGGGAGCCATGCTCCTGTCATTCTGAATTATTTGAGGTTCCCTGGAAATACCATGCCCTTTTATGCCTCTGAACAGGTTGTCTGTCTGCCTGACTTTCCTTCTAACTTGCCCTTCTTCTTTTCTTCTGCAGACATAACTTTCCTCCTCACCTGATCCCACTGGGGCATTGCCCATCTCTCTAAATTTCTATGCAGCCTGCATGTCTTAGATGACTGTCTCCTCTATGCTTTTCTGACCCTCTCCCTATGTCTTATTGTTTCCTTCACCTGTAGTCCCTGGTAGAATATATCTCTACTAACACTTATTACAAGACATTTATATTATTTATATTCTTATCTGTTTGTAGAGCAAAGATCTTGCCTTCTTCAACTCTATACTAGAAGTCTGACATTCAAGTCCCTGAATGAATGAACAAATGAATGAATGAACTAAGATAGCACATGTACTAAACCTGACTATCTTGATTGCAGCTTAGTGATGAAGTGACAATTATAAGGGAGAAGGAAGTTTTGAGTCCTGACTCAATGCCCATAAATTCCATGTAAGTTTTTCTCTAGGGTAAGCAACAAAAGACTCCATTGCTCTCCAGAAGCAGATAATTTAGTAAAAGCTGGATTAGTTGAAAACACATTGAAAAAAGTAACAAATTGGTTAAAATAATCATGTGAACAAAATATTAAAATTTTAGTTCATTGGGTTTGACATATTGGTAAGTTTTTGTGAACCATGTAAATAATACTGTAATATTATATATACCTTAAAGCATTAGTATCCATGTTCAGGATTTAAATTTCAGTTTTATGCACCTTGAAGACTTCTTACAACTTAGTGTTGCAGGTTGAAATCCTTCTTGGGCACAGCATAATCATCAAAAAGGAGTCTAGTGGTTGCCAGCATTGAAACCATTCCTTTTGTCCTACTTTTGTTGAGGAATTAAATTTGGACCACAGACAAGAATTAAATACTTAACACATTTCCAAAGCAGTGGAGGTATTAAAATATTTAATCAAAAATGAGTTAGGAAATTTTAAATGTCCAAATTTGAAAAATGATAGGAAAGGCTGGGTCCTTGACTGAACTACCTTTTTCTCTCTCTCTCCAAGGTGGACCTGAGGCACTTCTTGTAGAACTCAAGGGCTCTGGGAAACTGAGTTTGAAAATCAGTGATCAAACTCAACCTCTAATTTTCTGGGCATAGAAACTACAAATATGACAACTGAACCACATCTCAACCAGGTTTTATTATTCCTGGAAAATTGGTTGGAGGAGGAAACCTATTTTGATGCCAGACTCACATTTTCTGATAGGAAAAATGTGGTATTTTTACTTCTCTGGATGTAAATAGGGTAGAAATGGAATTATATCTGCCCAGGGATTGTTCTTCAGGCTAATTTAAAACTCGTTGAATAAGTGGCCACTCTGTATTGGATCATATCATCTTGAAGGCAGGGGAATGCACAGTCATTGGTAAAGTACATCCCTGGGAGTCCACACACATGCCTTGCTTTCAAGCATCGCAACACTATAGAGTGAAATTATATGAATCATTTTAACTGTGGGGGTCTCAGGTTCTTCATTTTTAAAATAAAAAGTTGGAAGACATAATCTCTAGAGTTCCCTCTGGGTTTAGTATTTTGTGTTGTTAGAGGACATGTAACACTTCCTGTAGCTGAGTAGATTATAAATGGTCCCAACCCACTTCCCTAGCATAGAAGAATGCATATCTAATTTTCTCAATTCTAAAATATCTTACATGGAGAGGTAAAACTTCATACTGCTATTAAGAAAAGCTGATTAATGGAGTATGGGTTTCATCTTTTCACCTTGGGCATGGTATGGAGTTTTCTGGAGCACGAATGATGCCTTCATTCATTCACCATATCCTGAATGGCTAATTGTGCTAAGCTCCGACCCGGAGATGACGGGTGAGGAAGTAAATAGGACTTAGTCCCTGACCACAAGGAGCCCACATTCTTGTGGGAGAGAGATTCTTATAAACAAATAAGATCCTTAGAACCAGGATAGTATATTTACAAAACAGTAATAAAATGACCAAGTAATTAACATGTATTCGCTCCTCAAATTTCCGCTATTATACCTATTTAATAGATGAGATAGATGAGGAAACTAAGACTCAGTGATGTTAGAGACTTTCCCAAGGTCATTACCATTGTTGAAAATGGATTAAACAAGATAGACTTTAGGCATACTGGTCCCAGTAAGAAAATTGTTGCAAAGGTTTAGGTAGGTAATGAAGTGGGTTTGAACTCGGCAGAGGCCACAGGCAAGATGTATAGACCAAGCCTCAATATGCTGCCTTGCCTATATTTCCTTTTTGAAGGGTTCCTGTTACTCTCTAAACATAAGTTTAAAAGGTCCTTCTTGGCAACCTCCTTGAGTCCCCTCCCGCTCTGGGAGCTTTTCTGTCCTGCTTTCAAAAAAACAATACAAAACAAAACAAAAAACTTCCTTCTTCCATGCAAGTCATTATGTCGATATGTGCTATTTTTATTGGATCAAGAGTGGCTGTTGACCTAAGAATAGCCCATCTATAGACTTGACTAGTGACCAATGGAATGGTCTGGCACAAAAACTATGGCTAATGAGGGTGGTTGAACAATTGGATCTTGTGACTTGGTTTATTAAACTTGAGAAATAGAGAAAGAGTTAGGAGTCAGAGTGAAAGCCGAGGACATAGAGCAAAGCAAACTCCCTCTGTGACAGAATGAAAGCTATGGTCAGTAAATATCTGACAGCAAGACACCTTGGTCACTATGGTCGTATTGGACTCTGAATGACCTTCAAGTTTCCTAAGCAGGTTCTGATCATTTTGAGTCTTGCTGTGTGGCCATGTCTGCACAGTCAAGATTCTCATCATGTTTATTCCTACTTAGCTCCTTATTCCCCAAATCCTCTTTGCCTGAAGCAAACCAAGTTAAATTCTGTTCTTTGCAACCAAAACAGTTCATCTCATCTGAAGCTAGAGTTTAGAGTAGGGGCCAAATTTGGGAAATTTTCCTGAGGAAAAAAGCTGATGGGATTTGATGATCAATTTTATTGTTATTGATTATCTTCAAAAGCTAGAACTATTGGAAGAGTGGCCACTACATTTTGCAACAAACCACACAAAAACAAATCTGAGACATGTGGTTTCAAACCATTCAGAGTCTGAATTTCTAGCAAAATTAAGGCAGCAATAGATGGATGAAATGATCAGAGGATATAACAACCAGAAGTAACATAAAATGACAAAACGCATCACAAGAAATTAAAAGAACTGGTCTGGTTTGGGGCAACCACAATTGAACTCTGCAGGAACTGCCTTTGTTTCTCTGCCTTAACATGTATTTGTTACTGCAGATTAATAGCCTCAATTCAGGGAAGAAATGGCCTTGGATCAGTGTTCCATCTTAGGAACCACAGGTGTTGTACACATTCTGTTCACAACCTTAGGAATGAGTGAAAAACAAAAACTCATCAAGAAAACAGAGACCGCAGACCAGAATGAGCTTTGCCAACATTTCCTTCCTAATAATTCCTAAACAATCAGACACATATGACATGATAATAAGCAGGAAGTTCTGCAGTTATATACGTGGAATATCAATTTTAAACAAGAGTGAGGACATGAGGGTGTGTGTGCATGTGTACATAAAAAAAATTTTAAAAACTAATGTGACTAATCTACTCATGCCTTGCATATTAAGTAACCTTCAGAATTTACCTCGTTGAAGGGGCCACTAGTTTTGAAGAATGTAGATTAATAAGCCTCCTTGCTTAAAAAATGAGCTTCAATATTTGTGCAAATCATAGAGTCAAAAGAAAAAATCGATGGGCTATCGACTACTGGGGATGATCACATTCATTTTGCCCTTTGTGGTTGGTGAAATCCATGCTGCAATTACAGAGACAGGCTGGCAGCAAAGAGCCTCAGTCGGGCTTTCAGCTCCACATTAATCCAAAACTCCCCATTTTAATGCAGATATAGATTGCCACGAGTCAATAGCTGACTACTTGAATTGTGAAGTAGCAGCTCCACGCAGCATTGGCAAGTCTAAGCTACAGTATTTGGAAATTTCAAAGCTTTGCTGTGTGAACCAGCATAGTGAAGACTCGTGGGGAGGTGTGGTTGTGCTGATGCCGTTGAAAAGATCTGTCTTTAGGATCTAAAACACAGATTACAGCAAATTCAGGGTGGGTGGGCCATAGAATCATAGGATTGTAGAGCTGAAAGGGATCTCAGAGGTCACCTGTTCCAACTCCTTTCTTAAAGATGAGGACATTGAGGTCTTTAGAGGTTAACTAACTTGCATGTGGTTACACAGCTTCAGCAAAAGATCCCGAACTAGAAAAAGAGCTATGTCCTTTTGGGCTTTCCATTACTCTATATAGCTTGTGAAAAATCCAAATTTTCTTTATTTACTAGATCATACACTTGAGAATGTGTAGTAGGTAAATCACTGAATAGAATTTATTTAATTCATCTTTAGTATCCAATGTTCCATGAAATGGTAAGGAACTCCTTATTGCTGGGAGTATGTATGCAGTAGTGCCAACATAAAAAAACAAACTGTAACATTCTACAACTAAAGGAAAGGTGAGATCCCATGTTAGAAGCATTAAATGAGACAAGGTTAAAAAACATGCTTTGTAAGTGGTAAAGCACTATATATGTGTTAAGACCAATGGTTATTTTAAAGTATGATTTTTTGGGGGGTAGATTTTTATTTCACATAGTAGCTAGTTTATTATTTATATAGAATCAGACTGTGAACACATGGAGAATAAGGATCAGTGTCTCATGTTTCTTTCTTTTTTTTTTTTAAATTTGGCATTATGCATAGATTTTTTTAGTGTTTGCTCTACATCAAGTCCAAACTACTTAAAAAAAAAAATCCAGAATCACATTTTGATATCTATATGCTATTTTATTCCCTGAATATATTTTTTGGTAAAGTTTATGGAAAAATGCATTTTTCATATATCTGAGCTGTCAGATAGGTTTCTTGCACACAATTGAAATTAACTCAAGAGCTGCTTAACCATAGGGTGAAATGGGCAGGCACATGAGCAGTACTGCAAAATCAACAAAACCTAGTAACAGTGAAGCTTTGCTGAGTGACTTAGATATCGTTATGGGGCAGAGCCAGATGCATGTGTTCATTAAAAATATGGAACACTTCCCAGATTTGCACGTCATCCTTGCGCAAGGGCTGTGGTAATCTTCTCTGTATCATTCCAGTTTTAGTATATGTGCTACCAAAGCAAGTATGGTGTCTCATGTTTCAATCTTCAGTGAATACCACAGTGCCTGACACATAGTAGATGCTCAGTAAATATTTGCCACATGTCTAATACTGTTTATCTACCTAAATCTGTCTAATAAGCTCTTGTACTCAAAGTATTATCTGTGGTACATCAACACAATGTACAATCAACATTATTTGGGAGTTTTTAAGAAATGCAGAATTCTGGGCCTTGCCCCAGATCTACTGAAGAAGAACTTGCATTTTCACAAGATCTCCAGGTGTTTTTTAAATTTTTTAAAATTTTGAAGATGTGGGATACAATTCAGGGTTAGGTAAATAAATGGTCATTATGCATGTACCCTTGTTGATGGAGTGTCCCCCCCGACACTGGGCAGATTTCCACTACTGCCAATCCCACCCCTGTCCTCCCCTGGCAGTTTCCCACTACTGCCAATTCTTTTCTTATAGTATTATGATAATTGTTCAAGGTCTGCTTATAAGTGAGAACATGTGGTACTCAGTTTTTTGTGTCTGTGATAGGTCACTCAATATTATAGATTATAAGTCCATCCAGGTTGCTGCGAAGTTCATAATTTTGTTCTTCTTTATGGCTGCATAATATTTCATCATGTAAGTGGAATATTACTCAGCCATAAAGAAGGACAAACATATGAACTTCGCAGCAATTTGGATGGATTTAGAGTTGATCATACTCAGTGATCTATCACAGAAACAAAGAACAAAGTACCACATGTTTTCACTCATAAGCGGAACTTGAACAATTATAATACTATAAGAAAAGAATTGGCAGTAGTGGAAAACTGTCAGGGGAGAGAGGTGGGATTGGCAGTTGAGGGAAACCGCTAAGGGAAGGAGAGACACACCTCATCAACAAGGGTGCCTGCATAATCAATGTTTGTATACTTAACTCTGAATTGTATCCCACATCTTTATAATTTAAAAAAAAAGACCATAAAAATATTCCATCATGTATATGTACCATATTTTAAAAAATCCAGTCTTCTTTCTATGGGCAGCATGGTTGGTTCCATGTTTTTGCTATTGTGAATAATGCTGCAATAAACATGCATGTGCAGTATCTTTTTCATAGAGTGATTTGAGTTCTTCCGGGTATATTCCCAGTAGGGGGACTGCGGGGTCATATGGAAGGTTGATTTTTAGATCTTTTTGGAATTGCCAAACTGTTTTCCATAGAGATTGTATTAGTTTATACTCCC
>CAUYQG010203598.1:0-13842 GCA_963574415.1 Tarsius wallacei | reverse complement strand
ATGGATATAATATCTCGGCTTTGAGGAAGGCCAGCTTCCAAACCCTGGCTATGACATCGGGAATGGCTAGGGTGGATTGAAAAGTGGTGTTAGCCCGGGTTTGGAATCTGGCCTTCCTCAAAGCCGAGATATTATATCCATGTGGTGAGCTGTTATGTTGACCTCTGGTCAGGAGGTCAACAGTGGCTACATCAGCCCCTTGCCAACATCAAATAAAATGAGTCTATCCAAATAAGAAGGAACCAGAGAAACAATTCTGACAATATGAGAAAACTGCCATAGAAACCTCTCACTTGACATGTAAACACTTCTGTGCCTGCCCTGCACATCAGCACTACTTCAGTAGCCTGGGACTCCTTTCTAATTCTCACGGGGGTAGCATAGAGTGCAAGCTTGTGGCATACTCAGGCTTCTTCTCCCTACCGCCACCCCCACACTCCCTCACAAATTTAAAACAGACAAGTAATTTGGGTAATCCCCACAGCCTCATTCTCAGCCTTAGCTGGCTAAGCATTTCCTTGAAGCAGCTCATGCCAAAGAGAAAGCCCATAGGCATCATCACAGATGGATTTTTCCCACAAGCGCCACCTCCTGACCAGAGTTCAACATAACAGCTCACCACATGGATATAATATCTCGGCTTTGAGGAAGGCCAGATTCCAAACCCTGGCTAACACCACTTTTCAATCCACTCTAGCCATTCCAGATGTCATAGCCAGTTCAGAAGAGAGGTTTGATTGTCACCTGGTTCCCCACATTGGCCTTAGGCAGTTTGTCTTGTGACTGTCAAAGTGCAGCAGGCCTCAGGGCCGCAGGTGTCCTCATACCAACCTAACCTAACTAGGAACAGTTTGCTACTGAGGACTTTGCCCTTGGGACCTGTCACTTCCCAGGTTGGCTACAAAGCAGCCACACCACCTGCAAGGGTTGAGTTCCTGGAAAATGGTGACTGACACTGCTCAAGGTTTTCTTTTTTTCTGCACTATTCCATGTGCTCTATATCTATAGCTGAGCAATGCTATGGGTAAGGCAGTTTCCCTTGAGTGATTGTAGTCCTTCAAGGTTCAGGGAGGCCCTCTAATTCCACAGCAGGAGCACAACATTTATTAATTTTTCTCACTCCTCTTCCCACTGTATCCAGATGCTGCTCGTGGACTGTAGTGGTGCAGATAAGAGTTTGGCTAGTTCCAGGCAGATTGCTGGATTTTTTTTCACTCTGAGGTTATTATCTCTTCTTTGAAGAGAGAGTCATGGGATGTGCTGCTGGTCTTGTGCTGTTGGTGTCATTCTAGCTGCCTCATGTCTGCCATCTTAATCCCTTCCTCTCATCCCTCATTTTAAAGAATTTTTAAATAGCACATCCATAACCTGATATAACTAAAAAATAAAAAAAAGGGAAAATGTAAATTAATTTAATACGTATTTAGTAAAATTTTAATTAGAAGTTAAAGTAATTCCTGAGATAGAAGCAAAGCCTTTTTTTCTAATTAACACATTCATGACTGACAGATTTTTCACTTTCTTAATAATGACAGTGGGTGAAAATAAAAAATTTTGAAACTGGTTGATGTCAACTTCTATTATTAAGACAAGGATAAAAATTAGCAAATTTGTTTTGAAATATCAGTCTTGCAAAGATTTGTTGTTTAAAATAAATAATTTTCTATTAAAACATCACAAGTGGAGAAGAGCAAAAAGTAAAAAATATCTTGAAAGTTATTATATTCCAGGGTTGTGTAAATTATACTGGTTGTGGTTTTACATACTTACTTTTTAGGTATATAATAGACTACTTGTTATTATGTTTCTTTAGAAATACTCCACATTGAAATTTGAAATGTAACATTCCCGTTTCATGTGATAAATTGCAAAACAATGATCTTTGCATAAAGGAACTCTACAAGATTTGCATATAAATTAATTATCAGTATGTTTTCCATGAATATTTTCCATTTGCAGACTCTACAACGTTTTTGTGGATACTTTGTTTTTCCCAACTGCAATGATTCTTTCCAAATGATGTGTTTTCATGTCACCTGAAGGCCTGCATGGAGGATCACGATGAGATGTTTGATCTACTGCTGTTGAGCTACTCACTGGTAAATTTCTGGAATCATTATGTATAGTATCACAATCAACCCATTATTCAGCCAAAGTTTGTATTGCAAAAAGGTTATATTAGTACATGGATTGAGCTTACAATAAATACACTGAAGATATAAAAAAATAAATTATATAATGAATAAATAAATTGAAGAGAGTGCAATGTACAATAAACATGAAAATTTTGGCCACTTGATTGATTTTCATATAAAATGAATAATATGAAAGATATTGACAAGCAAGATCCACATTTTTCATATATTGATTATACTTTACTATGCAATCAGGCTTATGAACATTTTGTCCAGTTTTTTAATTTACTTTATCAGTCTCCATTATGTCACCAATGTATATCATTGAAATCATTTGAACCTCCTGTTTATCCTTCCATTTAAGAGTTAGTACCACACCTTTTCACTGAAAATCAAATTCACCTATTTGATTTTCCTTTGGAAGACCTCTATTTCTTTGTATTGTACCACAAATTCAAATACTTTTCTTCAATAACTTTTCAGCTACTGTAGCACTCTTATAATAATTATTCATGTAGACACGGTGCCGTAAGTTTTCATTTTTATTTAACACAAGTGAAATGGTCTTTTCTAAATTGTCACCTTTTTCACAATATAGCTGAAAGTTGTAGACACATGCAGTATTTGCCTCAGACACCACTCTGATAAGCATGCTGTACTTTGTATTTTTATTCAGATTATGAACCCATAAAAGACAGTCTTCCACAATGAGGTATCATGTATTCATCCAAGGAAAATTCTTTTTCAGGTTTGAACACAGTGTTGAACATAATTTATTAGGGGTTCAATTTTGTATAATCTGCTTGGATTTGACTGCATTTCTACATTATTGGGAAAATACAAAAAACCACAACATTTGTAGGCATCATGTCATTTCATGCCATTATTTTTTAAAAGAAAAGCCATTATTTTTTAAAAGAAAAGCATTGTGATTGATGGACATGTTGGCTAATCATGTATTGTGGATTTCTTCACTTGTCCCATCAACATATTTAAGCTAGACATTTTTAAAAATCTCATACGCTGTAGTATTACTCCATTTTTTTTAATTTCTTTGTACATTTATATCTGTGGTGCGTCTGATCATAATACCTGTTAGATTCAGTTGCAATCATTTCTATAAAATCATCTCCAATAAATAGTCCAACAACTTCACTTGTACTTTGAGAATTATTTGGAAATACTTTGATACCTGGATTGCCAATAAACACTTCTAAGTTTCCTTTTGGATCATATTGTCCACTCAGTGTCTGATTCATTCTCACCAGTACTAGATTCACTGTCATAGAGTGTCTGCATTATATTTCCTCATTCACATTGCATCATTCCATCATTATCTGTCTTACTATCAGTAATAAGTTCATTGGATTCACATTTGAACTCGGAAATTACATCAGCATATATTTCTTCATTTTCCATAATTATGATAAATTATTTTTAACATTGAAGTAGCAAAGCCCTGAAATATCACAATGCAAGTATATAACACTAATCACAACAAAATAATGATCACTTGCAATTTTTACCGACTACATAAAACAATAACAACTTTGTGCAGTCAATATCAGATAATTATCTCAATTAACTTTCTCCTTGCCTTGCTATTCATTTTTAAGCAAAATATAATAACACACTCATATGACAACATGGCAGCATTCAGAAAGAGAATTTGTGAAGACGTAAATTCAACCAGGAACAGAATTTGTAATGCCTTAAATTAACGCCTGCAGTCACAAATAAGTTAAAATAAATTTGCATAGTATTGATGTGTATTACTAGAAACTATATTTTGACTTTTATTTTGTAATTTATATAATTGTCTTATAGAGAAAATTTTTTTGTCGTATTGATTCTACCAAATTCAAGTCAATTAAAAAAGTTATGTTATTTCCACCATTTGTTATAGCTTTTATTTCTTGTCTTATTTAATTTTTTTTAAAAGTAGAAATGATAGTTTCTCCCTGAAATAAAATAACACCTCTGTACCTATGGTATGTATGTGTGTCTCTCAAATAAATGTCTAGAAATGTACCTAAGAGAATTATTTGACTGAGTTGTTTAGTGTTATCTGCTTGATTGACATATATAATTTCCTTTAAGATCTATGGTGCAGTCTTACTGTATTTCAGTGCAACCACAATCTGAAAATGCTATTTTGTTTTTATATCTGACTACAATGAATGCATTAGGCATATTTACATTAATTTCCTATTGTACAGCAAATAATATGGCCAGATGCTTTTTTACAAGAACAACAACACATTTAAAAATGTTAAGATGTAAAAAATATTTAAACATAAATTTAATTAAACCTTGAAGAACCTAAACATGTACATCTGTATTTTTAAATTAGAATTTTTTTGTAATTCAAACTATACATTTAAAAATCTCTAAACTAGTAAACTAAAATTTAAAAAATCAAGAAGCAATGCACAAAGGAGAAAAAGAAGAGAAAATAAAACTAGTTGCAATGATTATAATTTAGAACTTCTTGTAAATTAATACTTCAGTATTAGTTTAGTAAAATCTGCATCATATTTTGCTAGGACTAGATACTTTAAATTTTAATTCTATCTGTATCAGCTAGTATGTTAGAAAAATAGACAGTACGGAAGTGATGAATTTGCATTATTTAAGAAGAATTCTTCTGTATAGGCTGCTCCTAATAAAGCTTATCATTAACCAACACTTTACACACACACAGACACACACATACATACACTATTCACTTGCTAACTAATACCATTAATGGTAGAAAAGTGTTCTTTTTATAAAGTTAAAAGTAAACTAAAACGTGAAACTAAAGATAATCACTCTAAAGTAGCTTAGGTATTCTCGCGAGTTATGAACAGCATATAAGATTTCAGAAAGTCTTGTAAATTTTATTTTTAGTATCATGTCCTAGATTGGTCTTCTAACTTCCCATTAATCAGGAAGATTGCTGACTGCAGGCCATCAGCTACATGCAAACTTTTCTTGTTTTTACTTGTCCACAATTGTGTGTTTGTATGGAATGTATTTGTGGTATATATAATTGGGGAACACATGCAGGTTGTTTTGTACATTCATGGTAGCTTTTTGACCCCAATTCAGAGTTAATGTATGTTTGATTATTTGAAGGTGGGACTGTCATCAGCATCATAAATATATGGGAAATCTATAGGACATGATTTCTATTTTGGGTATGTGTATAATTAAGACACCTTCCAATCTTCTGAGCCATCCATTATTTAATCAAGATCCATTCACCATAGTGTTTTCAAGAATTTCTACACAAAGTCTTCCCTTGAAAATGTTGGTAAGTCTGCTATTTGAGCGTATCTATAAAGAGTGTGGTGAGACCACTTAAAATAACAAGTGGGGCTTTACTAAGTTTACAAAACTTATCTTATGAAATGTTTTGTGACTAATTGTCCATCAACATTTAATAACTATCTGTGAAGTGAAGAATTTGGTTATTCTTAACTTCATATAGTCCAGCAGAGAGGTTTTGGAGCTCATATTTTTCTCATCATGTTTTTGAGAGAATGCTACCAATATCTACACATATAACCTTATTTTGCATAATTAAGTTGATTTAAATTAATATTCAAGATAAATTCAATAACCTGTTGTTGGAATTATTTAAAGGAACCAAAACTCTAATAATGAATACAGAAGTCAGTGAACCCACAAAAACATAATAGGTAAAGTTATAGATTTATCATATTTATCTGGGGAAGAGCCTAAGAATTTTCAAAATATAAATATAGAAGCAAAATAAGTCAAATGCATTAAATAGCTTTTTCCTCAAATTTTAATATTGCTGGTTATTATCACTAACTTTATTTCACACCAGTGAAGAATTTTTTTTTCATACTGTGCATTTACATAGTATTTTTTTTTTTCTCATGGGTTCTCACTTTGTCACCTAGTTTGGAGTGAAGTGGTATAGTCAAGACTCGCTGTAGTCTCAAATTCCTGGGCTTGAGGAATCCTTCAACCTGGAAAAATATGATGAGCCACTGCACTACATAGATTATTTTTAAAAATTCTTCATTACTCACTTATGTCTTCATAATGTAATAGGTAATGTTAAAATAATAATAAATAACAATAATGATGATGTATATTGTTTGTATGTACACCAAATATGTATAAAGAACACTTTTTATTTAAAAACATTTTTATCTCCTGCATTTTTGTTTCTTTTAAGGTATGTACTCTGAATTTTGTGGTAAGTTTTATTTCCTACACTCTCTAAGACATAACTTAGCTGGGAAAGAGTTTTAGTTTGGTTTTAATATGTCTGTTTTGATACTGAGAAATACTAGTCCCTCTAAACTCAAAATCTTTCTCACTCATCTTTTTATAATCTTTAGATATTTCACGTTTCCTATCCCCTAACATCATGTCTTTATTTATATAGAAATTCATTTCACAATTAAAATAATAATCTTATAACTTTAGTTTCACACATTTAATAAAGTATCCAATCATCCTTTAAGTAAAACAGTAATCTTATAATATTAAAAAAATAGACAAAGGGGCACAAAAATAAATAAAAGGAACAAATTATTTTTAATAAGTAACTTTACTCCAACTTACTCTTATCCTTACAACTTTGAAATGGAGGCAAAACAAAGAGGAATGAACGTAAATTTCTTCCCTTGATTAATTTTGTCAAAAATGTCTCTGAGGAAAGGAAATTTATCCTGTGTTTTTCAGCTTTTCACTACTTTAATTAAGATTACAATCAAAAACATTTTTTTCTCTAAAAGATATGTTCTCTGTATTTGAATTCAAAAGTCTGGCAATCTATTAGCTGAAAAAAACCCCACAAAACCTATTATATATATTTATTAATGACCATCTTAAGAGAAAAATAAGTCACTTTAAATCATACTCATGTAGAAAAAAAGTTTTCATAATTTACTGAAAATATGTGATTTGTCACACTTTTCCTGAATATATAAGAAACTATATTCTTTCTACCTTAATGTAAACCTTTACATTGACAAACAGTTTGAAGTTTTAACAATTAAACAAACAAAATTATCATGCTATCATGACCCTCTGCTCTTGACACATGAAGACTAAACTCAATGCATTGTTGTTCCTGGTCTATTACTTTGAGGCTTTGGGAAAGAATTTGTGCTATTGACAGAGTTCGGTTGCTTCTGGTTGCACAGTTGAGGTCCCATTTTCTTTCTGGCTATCAACTGGGAGTCTTCCTAGCTCCATAGGACCACTTGCACTCCCTGTCATGTCATACTGCCCCTCTCATCTCTCAATCAACAACATTACATTGAGATATCATGACTTGAGTCTGTGACTTTCCCCTCTGCTGCACCTCTTTTGTGTAGGCTAGAGACAGTTTTTTGTTTTAAGGGTTCATGTACTTTGGTCAGGCCCACCCCTAGGATTATCCTGCCTGATCTACCTATCATAAGTTTTCTATCATCTGCAAAACTATGTATTTTTCCCCCTTTAGGTGACTAAAGCATAAATAATTTTGAAGAGGAGGTGGTATAACTCTGCGTATCACAGTATGCTTTGCTCCAAGCTTAAAAAAAAAACAAAACAAAACACTATTAAACACCATTCTTTGAGTGACAGTTTTATTTTTTAAGCCCTACAATCTTTTTTTCCTATACTCTGTTGATTTATTTTGGTTGTGGTGGGATTTGATATTATAGCTGGAAAAGATTAGTCATTAAAATGTTTATGTTTATTGCATATTTGTTTACTATAATTAGTATTTTGAGCATTCATTTGAACAATAAAATGACTTTTTAGAAAAACTCTACCCTTAAGGAAATAAATCATTAATTTTAAAATGATTGTAGAAATTATTTCAAACTCCAAATCTGAAAAAAAAATTGGAATACATTAAAAATAAAATACTTTGCAATGAAAATTCTGTTTATGTATTTCTGTACCACATTGTTTTAGAATGGCACTTAAACTGCTTTTGTATAAGAAGTCTCAGTTTTAGTTTATATAAGTTTAAAAACAACACCCCCACCATTCTATCCTATTGTAATAAACTATTCTCTCTTCCTTGCTTAAAGTTTTTGTAGTATTTTTGTGTTGACTTTACCCCCTCGAAAAAGCTCAAAATTGCCTTCTCTTTCTGTACCCTGGAAAATAAAGTATCTGAGTACAGACACTTTAGGGCCTTGAGCGTGAAGAAAAGGGAAACAAACACGCATTAACAATCTTATCTCTTGATTAAATACTGTTTTTTATGTCCTTCATCTATTTCAACTAATGCCTAGAGTATCGCCCTAATTAAAAGCCAACAGAAAGTCTCGATGGGACTAGAATGCAATCCCAGGAAAAGGACATATAAAATTGGAAAAGGATTTAGGTCATCCTGCCCTGGGCCACATGGAGAATCTCTATTTTTTAAATTGTTTTCTGTTTTTCCCTTGAACTTTCTCTTCATGCTATATATCTCAAAAAAATGTCTGTCCTTATTAGCTGCATAGAACAGGAGTAAAAGAAATCATTTCCACTGAAGCAGTCCAAAAAATTATAGGTGTTTAAGGCTAAATTAAAAAATCAAAATAGAGTATTACCCATTCCCATAGGATTGCTTATATGCTATAGCCTATTTACACTTAGGTAAAATTACAACCATATTTGTTGGAAGGAGAGTAATTAATAATTTAATATAGTTTCAAAACTGACATAGAGCCACAACCATTCTATTTTTTAAGCCACAGTTTATTTACTTTATTTGAGATACAAAAAATGATTTTAAAGAATGTCTTACTCCATGATAGTTTTTATATTTTAAACTTTTCAGATTATTTCAGGTTATGTTAAAGTTTTCTTTAGTAGAAATTTGTAAATGACTGTTTGTTTTGAGTTTGCTAGAATATAACGTTTACTAAAAGTTTGAAAAGAGACTTTTACTTAAAAATACATTAAAATATCACTGGAAATGATGAACTTACAATAGAAAACTGGTTAGAAGAATATTTCTTAGAACTCGGTAAGTCATTTTTTTTCTTATAGATATGTAAGATAATATAGGTCCAATTCAAGGAGAGATAGGATGTGAGTACTGAGTCATATGCGGCACAGCTGAAGAAGAAGAAATGTGGACACCATGCTGGTAGGTAATCAGTTATGAAAATTCAGCTAACTTTTGTAACAAATTCCTTAAAGGCGAGTATATGCTGGCATATACAAGGAGGGACCCCCAAAATTCCAGAATTTATTTGTAAAAACTCGTGTATACATTCTTGTATGTTTAAACTTCAGTCACCTTCAAGGTATTCTCCGTTTGATGACATTGAGACAATTGATGTAATTGAGACAGTTTTTCCACAACTTTTTTTTCAGCTTTGAACCCCTCAATTTTGTTGCCTTTTAGTGCTTCTGCATTTTTTTTGTTTCACCTCTTTCACATTGGTGAAATGTTTCCCTTTGAGGACTTTTTTCATCTGGGAAACCTACAAACAAAAATCATTTGGAGAGATCAGGTGAATAGGAAGGCTAGTGTATGAGGGTCAAGCCGTTTTGTTCAAAAACTGCCCAACACTCAGCACAATATGGGCAAATGTGTTTGTAAATTACCCATTATGAAATGAGTAATGTTGCATTGAACGAATCTCCAAAAAAAGGTCATTAAAACTGAACACAGCCTCTCAAATCAACGCTAACTGGCACACCTGAAGCCTATCGGTTTCTAGAATACTTACCTAGTGGGGGAAATCTGTAATACAAGGGGCTCAAAAGATTTTTTTTGGGGGGGGGCCCTCAAATGTATAGAAATCCTAAGAGTTGCAGACACAAGTAAAGTTCACAGGTTATTTTCTATAGATATCTACCATGCATCCATAGAAAGATCTATCCTCTGTGATGCTTTCTACTTCAGTGAAAAATGCACAGAACCATAATTGAACTGTTACTTTCTCTTTTTTTTTTGTTGTTGTTGTTTTTGAGTTGGAGTCTCACTCTGTCGCCCAGGCTGGAGGGCAGTGCCACGCTCCCGGCCACTGCGGCCTCGACCTGCTGGGGTCTGGCGATCCTTCCGCCTTGGCCTTCCAAGTAGCTGGAACTACAGGCGTGCGCTACCACACCCGGCTAATTTTTTTAAAAATTATTGTTATTTATTGTAGAGATGCGGCCTCGCCAAGTTGCCCAGGTGAGTCTCGAACCCGCGGGCTCAGGCAATCCACTCACCTCAGCCTCCCAAAAGGCGGGGGATTACAGGCTGAGCCACCCGGCTTGAACTGTTACTTTCTATGGAACAAAATCTTTTATAAGCTGCTGGAGGAGAAATAGCAGAACTATCCGCCAATGAAACAGGTCAAAATCTGTCTGAGAATAAAAAATAATAAAATTTCTGCTATACAAGAAAAGACAAGACAAAAACCTAAGTTCAAGATTTGATTTTACTATGATAAGAGGGCTACCACTATGTGAAGAGTGGAAATTCTATTCCCAAAAATACCCAAAAAAGATGCTGAGGATGTTTAACTGAAATTGGAATGATATGAAAGCACTTTTAAAGGCACTCCTTAAAGAACGAAAAACAAAACAAAACAAAACAAAAAACAAAACTTTCAGCAACGCCTAATATTGAGGCAGGAAAACACAAAACCATTCCAGATCCCACACACATCCTAGGTAATATCAAACAAAAGCAGTGACAGTAGTATACTGGAGATAGGGAGTATGGAGGAAAGAGTGTGTCTGTGGAATGATCAGAGAGTTAATATCAATAGCAGAGAGTAGATCAAGAACATGGAGGAAAAAACTCTAGTTCCTCAGCCACTGTCTGAAACAAAAGTAATAAGGAGATTTGAAACCTTTTGTGCATTGAAGGTAACTATAGCAACTATAAGACCAAACCCAACTCAACTTCTGATAAGAAATAAACCCTTGCACTAACAGCAAAGAAAAAACTTAAGCAGGCATATTTCTAGGGGCAAATATAATTTATCTCAATCTTTGCTCTTCTAAATATAATGCCTTATATTAAATCAAAAGTACAAAACAAGAAAAGCAAGAAAAAACAATATACTATCAAGAATAAACAGTTGATAAAAACCAGACTCAGTAATGATCAAGGTGTTGAAATTGACCAAAGAAAAAACAACTGAAAATAAGTAAATATCTAATGTAAATAGGTGAAAAATACACATGAACATTTGAGAAATATAAAGAGGTAGAAATTCACTGAGTTTTGATTTAGGTAAAAACTTATTCAAATGAATAAATATTAATCAAATGTATTGGCCATTTTAAAGAATGAATTATTTGCTCATTTCTGTTTTATTTCTGCCTTAGTTTTTATTTATTTTCTTCTTCTTTAGGCTTAAATTGCTCTCTTTCTCTTAACAGCTTAAATTTCCTGAAGAGAAAACTTAGGTTATTGATTTTAGATAACTTGTTTCTAAGTTTTTAATGTAATAAATTATCCTCTAATCACTTATTTCACTGCATTCCATACATTTTTAAAAGTTATATTTTAATTTACATTTAGTTAAAAGTATTTCAATTTCTCCTGAGACTTCTCTGAACCATATGGTATTCAGAAGTATGCTGTTTAATTTCCAAATATTTAAGAATATTTCTGATATACTTATGTAATTTGTTTCTAGCTTAAT
Source organism: Tarsius wallacei (assembly GCA_963574415.1). Taxonomy (NCBI): domain Eukaryota; kingdom Metazoa; phylum Chordata; class Mammalia; order Primates; family Tarsiidae; genus Tarsius; species Tarsius wallacei. The sequence goes on along the minus strand of CAUYQG010203598.1, from coordinate 2,099 downwards.
TTTACTGTACTCTGAGAACATATTTTGTATGATTTATAGACTTCTAAGTTTCTTCAGATGTGTTTTATGGCTCAAAATATATTTTTTTCTTAATAAATGTTCCACTGTAAATTTGAGAATGTGTATCTGGCTTTTGTTGGATGGAGTATTCTATAATTGCCGATAAAATCAATTAGATTGATAGTACTGCTTAGGTCAGCATCACTTCTTAACATTTTATTGGTTTTCTTTTATCTTGACATACACACACATATTCATTATTTAGTCTTTTATTCTACAGTGCCTCTTATTCTGATTAATTGATGGTTAAGTATTGTATATTAAACATTTTAGAGTCTTGTAGGTGATATTAATTTATTCAGACATGGTTTAATTTCTTTTAAATAAATTAGATTACATGATTATTTTACAAGTCCAAGCAAGGTATGTGATGATTTGAAGCACATTTCAGATATTTTAAGGACCATTTCACTATCTCTTTGTCCTCATTTTGTGTGTAGTCTTTTAGAAATCTCAAAGTAAAGAAGACTAGGTGACCCTTTTTGAAGAAAATCAGGCATTTTCTCCTTCACGTAACTTGTTTGCTTCCCTAGCTCCATGAGATGGATAACTTATGTGTTTGCTTTTCTCTGTGACCCATTTAGTAATAGCTGCTTTCTTCCTTTTTTTTCCCCCTCTATCTCCTAAATAGGTTAAACGTTGTTAAAATCTTCAAGATTAGCAACCTAATGCTCACTTTTCTTTGTTATTGCTTTTATCCAGTATTTTGCCATCTTACCTCTGTCTGTTTTTTCTGAAGTACAATTTTTTGTCTTCCTGATTTAAAAAAATTTTTGTGTTTTTGGGCCAAGATGGCGACCGGGCAGCGTGGTCTGTGAGACCTCCGCAGAAGAGGACACAGAAAGACTCGGGCTCTCTCCCTGGGGCCTGCTCCCCACACGGAACTTGTCCACTGACACTGCAGACGCACCACAGTGGGCCGGAGGTAAAAGAGGCCGCCGCCCCCACCAGCAGCCCGGGGCCACTGCTGCCCAGGGCTCGCTGCTGCCGGTGACCTGGGGCACTCCGCCGCTGCCCGGGCGCACCGCCGGCGACCCGGGGCACGCTGCTGCCACCGCCGGCGACCCAGGGCACTCCGCCACCGGTGACCCGGGGACGCGACGCCGCCGCTGGCGACCTGGGGTGCGCTGCCAGCGACCTGGGGCATGCCACCAGCGACCCGGGGTGTGCCGCCACAACCGCCACCACCGGCGACCCGGGGTGCGCCGCCACAGACGCCGCCGCTGACCCGAGGTGCACCGCTGCTACCGCCGCCGGCGACCCGGGACGAGCAGCCACCGCCAGCAACCTGGGGCATGCCACCGACGCCACCACCAGCGACCCGGTGGCGCCACCGCTGCCAGTGGCCCAGGGATCGCCGCCGCTGCAGCCAGCGGCTGGGGACCCAGCGCCACCACTGGCGTCCGGGGGGGCAGCGCCGCTGTCGGAAGTGGCTTGGCTCGCTGCCGCGGCCAAGACACCACTCCCGATCACCACCGCTACCACCGCCACTGATCATTGCAGTGGGACGCTGTAAGCGGCTCCACCCGAACACACCCTGCCGCCGCCGCAAATGGCTCGGCTCGGCTAGCTGCCCGCAGTCCAAACACTCGTCGCCGTCACTGCTGCAGCAGGACACCGTCATCACCGCTGTGGTCCTGGAGCCATCACCACCTCGGTCTAAATATGGCTGCCTCTGCAGCCTATGCCTGAGGTGATCCACCCCTCCACACAGGATATGCTGAGACTTAGATCGATGCTGCTGCCACTGCCACCACAACTGCAGCACTGACTTTTGGGCGAGCTTTGGATCTCCTCCTGTGAGCCCATCCCCGGCTGGCCCTCTCTCAGGCTCCCCCCCGTGGGACAAGCAACTGAGATAAAGTCCATCTGGAGCCGTGAGACAGTACCACCTGCTGGTGACTAAAGTTTTTGTTTGTTTTCCTTCTGTTTCCTTTCCTTCTTTCTATGAACTAGATCTTCTTTCTCTCTTTTTCCTTGTCTTTTGTCTATAAACTTGCCAACCTGGGAAAATAAGAAGATTGGTTAGCTTGTTTGTT
>CAUYQG010203595.1:0-18371 GCA_963574415.1 Tarsius wallacei | reverse complement strand
CATAGAAAAGAAGCTCAAAAAGGCAGAATAAAACCTGCAAGAGATGAATGACCACTTCAAGAGACCGAACCTAAGACTAATTGGCCTCCCTGAGGCAGAGAGAGAAGCAGACATCACACTGGAACAAACATTCCATGAAATAAAATGAGGTTAAAAGAGGGAGGAGAATGGAGCAGATAGTGGGGGGAAGAGGGGGGTGGTTAGAGGGAAGAGCAAGATGGTAAACAGATGAGTGTACCAACAGATGGAGAGAGAGGCCTAAACTAAAACATATTAAAAAAATAGACCACAGCTACAGACTACCCAACTCCCATACAATAAAAAACTAAAACACAGAATGGTGCTAACATACAAGCTAACCAACCACCTTATTGCTTCTGTTCGTCTATGCAAGGATGTGGTTTACAGAGAGGAGAGAAGAGAAGAAAAGGAAGAACGAAATGGAAAAAAGAGAAAAATAAAGAAAAAAGAAAAATAGCAAAAGAAAACAAGAAAAGGAAATAACAAATAACTAAACAAAACCAACAAACAACCAAACAGACAAAACAAAAAAACAAAAAAAAAAAACCCAGTAGGAACAGAATCAAGTCATTAAACTAAAAGAACCAATCAAACACACTCTGAGACTTTTCGTTTAAGTCCAATGTCCTTTCAGCTCTGATTTCTAGCTGTCTTCTGAGGCTGGTGAGTTTGTTTACAGTTACAGCCAGTTGCCCCTGGTCTGCCATGAAGGGCAGTTCTGATCTGTGTCTTTTTTTGTTGTTGTTGCCCGATTCGGTGTTGTTACCTTGAGTTGCCAGCAGGTGGTGATATCTCACTGCTCCGGATTGTCATCCTTTGTTTCAGCTGCTCTGCCCCAGCTAGGGAGGGAGCTGGGCGAAGGTAGCCTCGCAGAACCAAAGAAAAACTGGAGATAGTATCCTGCCTCAGGCCCACGGCCTGGCTGGATGTCACAGTGGCAGTGAAATTGGCCGCACTCTCTGCAGATCTTGCTTGGAGAAGCTTCAGAGTCTGAAGTCGTGGATCGCCTCAGGCACGGGAGGGGCAATCTGTAATGGCGCTACTGAGGCGGTGGCTGCAGCGGCAGCGATAGCTGCTCTGTCCGCAGCTTCAGGCTGTCCAGACCGGTGTGGTGTCTCAGCCGCACTGATGGCTGAGTTCCACGTGAACAGCGGGTTGCCAACGATGGGATCCACAGCCCCCGGAGAGATAGCTAGAGGCCCTCCGTGTTCTCCCCTGCGGAGCATCTCACAGACCAGGCTGTCCCGCCACCATCTTCTCTCAATACTCTGTCCTTATTCTAATTGGTGCCCGAGTGACTGGGCCTCCTCTCTGATTATTTCCTCAGTGACTGACCCTCCTCTGTGATATATTCCTCAATGACCAGCTCTCCTCTATGTTGGCTCTAAGTAAATAGTCCTCCTCTATGGTGGATACAACAGTTACCGGGCCTCATCCTAATGTGTGCCCCAGTGACTAGCCCTCCTCTCTGATGGGTACTAGAGGGATTGGGACTCCTCTGTGATGGGTTCCCCTGTGACTACCCTTTGTGATTGGAGCTCCAGAGACTGAGTCTGTTTTTAATGTGTGCTACAGTTACTGGCCCTCCTATGTGATGGAAGTCTCAGCAACAGTCCCTCCTCTGTAATGTGTGCCTCAGTGAATGGCTCTCCTTGTGATGGGTGCACCTGTTACTGACTTTCCTCTGTGATGGGTATCGCATTGAACGACTCTCCTCTGTGATTGATGCCCTAGTGACTGAGCCCCTTCTATGATGGCTTCCCCAGTGACTTTTCTTCCACTGTGAAAGGTGCCCTAGTGACTGGCTTTCCTTTGTGAAAAATACCCCTGTGACTGATCCTTCTCATTGTTGTGTGCCCCAGTGAATATCTTTCATTTTTGTTCACTGCCCCAGTGACTGGGTTCCCTACATAATGTGTGACCCAAGGACAAGCCCTCATTCACTTTGAGTGTGTCGGTTACTGTGCCTCCTCAGTGTTTGTTGTACCAGTGACTGGCTTTCCTCAATAAGTGTTACTCTAGTGACTAGTCTTCCTGTGATGGGTGTCCCAGTAACTGAGTCTCTTTCATAATGTGTGTCCATTTACTGGTCCACCTCCATTATGTATGCCCCAGTGATTGTACCTCCTCTGTGTTTGGTGCCCCAGTGAATAGTCTTCCTCTCTGATCATTCTCCCACTTACTGGGCCTACTCTATAATTAATGCATTTGTGACCGACTTTCCCTTGTGATGAGTTTCCCAGTAATTGGGACTCCTTTATAATGTGTATCCCAGTGACTGCGCCCTCTCTGTGATTGTTGGCACTCTGAATGACCTTTGTCCATAGTGATTGTCCAAGTGACCAGCATCCTCTGTGATGGGTGTCATGGTTACTGTACCTTCAGCAAAATGGGTAACCCATTGCTAGTCTCCTGCATGATTTGCACCCCAATTATCAACCATCCTCTGTCATATCTGCCCTAGTGACTAGGCTTTTTCTGTGATGATTGTCTTAGTAAATGGGCCTCCTCAAAATTGTTGCCCCTGTGACTGGCCTTCCTCTGTGATTTTTGTACTAGTGATTGTACATTCTCCATATGTATTTCCCATTGGCTGGTCCTCCTTTGTATTGGCGTCATAGTGACAGGCCCTCATCTTTTATGCCTTCCCAAGTGGCTGTCTCTTCTCTGTCCCAGATGTCCCAGTGACTGGCTTTCCTCAGTGACAGGTGCACCAGACACAGAGTCTTTACTCTTATCAGTGTCCTAATTAAAGGTGCCCCAGTGACTAGGTATTCTGTAATGGTTGCCTCAGTGACTGACCATGCTTTACGATAGGTACCTCAGTGATTGGATCTCCTCTGTGATGGGTACCCAGGCTACTAGTCCACCTCTGTGATGGCTTCCCCTGTGACTGGGGTTCCCTCAATGGGTGCCCCATGACTAACCCTTCTTTGTGATTAGTGTCTTTATGACCTGCACTATTTTGTGATGCATTCCCCAGGCACTGGGCTTCCACTGTGATGTGTGCCCCCATTGACTGGGCATCCTCTGTGATGGCCACCCAGAGACTTTCCCACCTCTGTTATGGATGCATCAGTGACTGGGCCCTCTCTGTGATGGCTGCTCCATATATTAGCCCCCCTCTGTAATGGTTACCTCCCATTTGCTGTCTGCTTCATTGCTTGGACTTCCTCTGTGATGTGTGCCCAAGTGATTGTGCCTCTTCTGTGATTTGTGCCATAGTATCTGGCTCTCCTGTGAGATGGGTGCCTCAATGTCGGGCCCTCATCTATGAAGTGTGACACAGATACATGTCCTCCTCTGTTATGGGTGCCATCTTACCTGACCTTCTTCCATACTGAGGGTCCCAGTGGCTAGTTCTCTTCTCTGGTGAATGTGCCAGTGACTGGCCCTCCTATATGATGGGTGTCCCAGTGACCTTGCTTCCTTAGTTTGGGGTACCCCAATTGCTGTCCTGCCTCTGTATTCTGTTCCCCAGTGATTGGCCCTTCCCTGTTTGTTGCCCTAGTAACTGACACTTCTCTGTATTCTGTTCCCCAGTGACTGGCTCTTTCTTGTTTGATGCCCTCGTTACTGGCCCTCTTCCATGATTGGTGTCCCAATAATCAGACTTCCTCTGTGATGGGTGCCCAATGTTTGGCCTCATCTGTGATGGGTGCCCCAGTGACTGACCTTCCACTTAATTGGTGCCCCTGTGGCTGACTCTCCTTTGGAATTGGTGCCTCAGTTAATGGCCTTCCTCTGTTATATCTACCCCCAGTCATTGGCTCTACTCTGGGATGGAGTTCTCAGTTACTTTCTCTCCTTTGTGATATTGCCTCAATGACTGGTCCTCCTGTGTGATGGGTACCCCATTTACTAGTCTTCTCTATAACGGGTGCCCCTGTGACTAACTGCCTTCTATGATGGGTGCCCTGATGACAAGCCCTTCTCAGTGGTTGGTACCACATTAAATGCATTCTTTTTTGGGGTTTCTCAATGATTGTCTTTCCTTTGTCTTCAGTGCCACAGTGACTGGCCTTCTTCTATAATGGGTGCCCTAAGTGACTAGCCCTATTCTCTCATGGAAGCACCAGTGATGGACTCTCCTCTGTGGTTCTTGTCTCATTGATTGGCCCTACTCTTTGCTAGCTGTCCCAGTGACTGGTCTTCCTCGGTGATGGGTTCCTCAGTAATTCCCTCCTTTATGATAGTCATCCTTTTACTGGCAATCCTCCTTAACACATGCCCAAGAACAGGTCCTTCTCTGTTATGGGTGCCACCATGCATATTTCTCCTTTGTGATGGTTGTCCCATAACTAGTCCTTTCTGTAAGTGATGTCCCTGTGACTGGATCACCTCTTTGATGGGTGCTCCAGGCCTAACCTACTCTGTTATGGGAACACCAATGACTGTGGCTCCTTGGTGATTGGTATCTCATTGAATGGCTGTACTCTGTGATCAGTGTTCCAGTGACTGGACCTTCTCTGTGATACTTGCCCCAGTGCCTGAATATGCTCTGTGATAGGTGCCCAGGTGACTAACGCTCCTCTGTGATATGTGTTCAAGGAATGGGCTACCTCCTAATGATGCCCCAGTGATGCTCACCCCTCTCCAGTGCCTTTGTTACAAGACCTCTTGTGTGTTAAGTGCCCTTGTAAACATACCTCCTCTGTGATAAGTTGCCCAATATCTAGCCCTCATCCACAATGGATGTTCTAGTGACTGGCCCTTATCTTGATTGATACCTCAGCGTCTGACTTTCCCCTGTGATGAATGTACCAGTGACTTGATGTCCTCTGTGATGATTGCCCCAGTGACTGGTCTAGGTTCATAATGAGTAAACCAATGACTGAACCTGCTCCATAATGGGTGCACCAGTAAATTGTCCACTTCCGATGGCTTCCCCAGTGACTGATCCTCCCCAGTGACTGGTCCTCCTGTGATATGTGTCCCAGTGACTGTCCCTCATTTGTTATAGGTGATTCAGTGACTGGGTCTCCTCTATAATGGGTACTCGATATTGTCCCTTCTGCATTATTAGTAAACCAGTGAGTTGGTCTGCTCTGTGATTTTTGCCCCAGTGAATGACTCTCCAAGATTATGGTTGCAGGAATGACTTTCCCTCCCCTGTAAAAGTTTCCTAAATGACTGGCCCTTCTCCATAATGAGTGCCCCAGTGACTAGAACTCATTTGTTATGAGTGCCACAGTGACTAGCTCCCCTCTTTGTTGGGTGTCCTAGAGAGTAGCTCTCCTATCTATTAGTTGTCCCAGTGACTAATCCTCTTTTGGTTTGGGTGTCTTAATGACTAGTCCTTCTCTATGAGAAGTGTTTTGATGTCTGAGTCCTCTCTTTGATAACTGCCCCAGTGACTGACTCTCCTCAATCATGTCTGCCCCAGTGACTGACACTCCTCTGTGATGGCTTCTCTAGTGACTGGGCATCCTCTGCGTTGTGTGCCCCAGAGTCTGTGCCTTCTCTATGATAGTTGTCATAGTGACTGGCTTTCCTTTGTTCTGGGTACCACCATGACAGGCCCTCATCCATGACTGTTGACCCAGAGAATGGTCCTTCTCTGTGTTAGGTGCCTCAGTGTCTTGACCTTTCCTATGATGGGTGCTCCAAGTTCTGTGCCTCCTCTGTGATGTGTGCCCTGGTTACTGTGTCTCTGCTGTGATGTGTGTCTCAGTGGCTGGGCCTCCTCTTTGATGGGTGCCCTAGTTAATATTCCTCTTCTATAAAGAGTGACCCAGTCACATGGACATGTTTGTGATGGTTGTAACAGTGACTGGGCATACTTTGTGATCAGTGTCCCATTGACTGACCTATTTTATTTGTGTCTCAGTGACAGTCCCTCTCCAATGATGGGTGCCCCAGTAATTGGCACTATTCAATAAGTGGTGTTCCAGAGACTCACTCTCCAGCTTTTCTGTGTCCATGTGACTGGCATGCCTCCATAATGTGTTCCCTACTGATTAAAACTTCTGGATCTTCTCTGTGTCTGGTGTCCCTGTGACGGGTTTTCCTCTGTGAATGGTGACTTAGTAACTATTCCTTCTCTGTGTTGGGTGACTCTGGCCATACTCTGATGGGTGTCCTAATGACTGGACACCTCTGTTGCTGAGTGAATGGACCTCATCTGTGAAGGATACCTTAATGGCCTCCTGTGATAAGTAACCATTGACTGGCTTTTCACTGTGAGAGGTGACCTAGTGACTAGCCTGTCCTTTGATAGATGGTACAGTGACTGACTCTCCCCTTTCAGAGGTGCCCTAGTCACTGAATATTCTCTCCAATCAGGCCTCCAGTGACTAGCCCTCTTCCTAATAGGTACTCCAGTGATGAGCTCCACTATGATGGATGTCTTAGTGATTGACCCTCATCTGTGATAGGTTCCTCAGTGACTGGATTTTCTCTGTGACAGGGGTCTCAGTGAATGGTTTTCCTTTCTGATAGCTAACCCATTGTTTGACTGTCTTCAGTGATAAATTTTCCAGTTATTGGCTCTTCTATGTGATGGGTTTCCAAGCGACTGCCTCTTTTTTCTGGTTGTTGAATCAGTGTGGTGGGTGCCACGCTGCCCTCATCCGTGATGGGTACCACAGTGACTGGCCCACAACAGTGATCAGTGTTCCAGTGACTTGTCCTACTCATTACAAAGCCACAGTGACTGGCGGTCCTCCATAATGGTTTCCCCAGTGACTACTTTTCCACTGTTAAAGGTTTCTCACGTGCTGAGCCTCCTCCATAATATGTACACCAGGGACTGGACCTCCTTTTTAATGAATATTCCAGTCAATGGGCCTTATCCATAATGTAGACCCCCATTGCTGAGCATTCAATGTGATTGGTGCCCTGGTTACTTGCCTTCATATATCTTTGGTGCCCCCAATAAATGGCCATCATCTGTGTTGGGTGCCTCAGTAACTAGCCCTCTTCTGTCATGGATGTCTTAGTAACAAGTCCTCTTCCAAAATTGGTGCCTCAGTGATTAGCCCTCCTCTGCGATGGATCCCCAAGTTACTTGTTCTGCTTAATAATGTGTGCCCCAGAGACTGGGCCTCCAAATTAATTGGACCCCGAGTGACTTGGCCTTCCCTGTAATGGGTACCACTGTTACAGAACTCCTTCTGTGATGGATGCCTTAGTTACTGAACCTCACCGCTGATGGGTGCCCGAGAGACTGGGCATCCTCTGTGATAGGTGTCCCAGTTAATGTACTCCTCTACTTTTACCCAGTGACTGGACCTTGTTTGTGATGGGTGCCACAGGGACTGTAAATCCTTTTTTGACAGAGCATTGATGCCACTGACTGGATGTTTTGTTTGATGTGTTCCTCAATGACTGTCCCTTTTATTTAGTGTCTCAGTGACTGGCTGTCCTTCGTAATTGGTGACCTAGTGATTGGCTCTCATCTGAGATGGGTGCCCTAGTTTGGCATTATTCAATAATGATGTCCCGGTGACTGTCCTTCCACTCTGGTGGGTACCCAATGACTGGTTCTCCACTCTGATGGGTGCCCCAGTGAAATGCTGTCCTGTTTGGCAAATGTCCATTTTACCAGATCTCTTCTGTGATGAGTGTCACAGTCATAAGCCTTCTTCTCTGATGGATGCCTCATTGACTGACCCTCTTTCATACTGGGTGCCCAGGTGATCCACTGTCTTCTGCAATGGATGTGCTCATGACTGTGCCTCATTATTTTGTGCCACAGTGAGTAACCCATCTCTGTGAGTCATGTTCCAGTGACTGGTCTTCCTCCAAAATTTCTGCCCCTATAACTCACTCACTTCTATATCTGGTGACCTAATAGCTGGCCTGCCTCAGTGATGAATGTCCAAGTGATTGCCCATTATCCATAAAGGGTACACCAGTTACTGTCTCTCCACTGTGATGGGTGCATCAATGACTAACACTTCTCTCTATTGGGTGCTCCAGTGACTAATTTTCTAACTGGTACCTCTCCAAAATAGGTACCCCATGGACTAGCCCTCTTCTGAGATGGGTACCACAGTTTCTTTGTTTCCTGGCACACAGACTGGTTTTCTGCTGTGGTAAATGTCCCAGTGAGTTGACCTCCTCTGTAATGTATGCCTCAGTTACTGGACCTTCTCTGTGGTGAATGCCCTAGTTTAGGGTTCTCCTGTGTTATGGGTGTCTCAGTGACTGGGTCTCATCTGTGATTGGTGCACTAGTGAATGCCCCTTACCATAAATTGTGATCCACTAACTAGGCCCTGTTCTTGATGTGTTGCCCAGTGGCTGAGAATCCTTTGTATTCAGTGACCCTTTGACTGTCTTGCCTATTTGGTGAGTGCCTCAGTTACAGTCCCTCTTCTATCACGAGTGCCAGTGACTGAGTGTCCTTTGTGATCAGTGAAACACTGAATGACTGTCCTCTGTAATGGGTGTCTGGTGACTGGCATTCTTCCATAATGGGTTCCCCACTGATGGGCCTGTATTTGGTGCCTTGTTTACTGGACCTACTCTGTGACTTGAGCACCCATGATTGGCTCGCCTTTGTGAAGAGTTCCTCAGTGACTGCCCATCTTCTGTATTGGGTTCCTCATTTACTTTATCCTCCCTGCAATGAGTGCACCAGTGACTGACTCTCCTCTGTAATGAGTTTTTAATTACTGGCCATCACCTGCGAAGGGTATATCACTGATTGGCATCTTCTGTGATAAATGCTTATTGACTGGCCCTCCACTGTTATATAAGATCCAGTGACTGGACTCTTCTTTTGTGGGTGTCACAGTGACTGGCTGTCATCTGTGATGGTTGCCCTAGTGACTGGCTTTCTTCTGTGATTGGCATCTTATTTAATCATGCTCTTTTGTGAAGGGTGCCTCAGTGACTATACTTCTTTGATGGGTACCTCAGTGACTGGCACTAAAACATGGTGGGGGCCAAATTGATTAGGCTTCTTCTGCAAAGGGAGGCCCAGTGACTTGGTTTCCTCATTAATTGATGCCCCAGTGACTAGTACACCTCTGTGAGATATGTCCTGGTGACTGTCCCACCTCCAAAATGGGTGTCTTTGTGGCAGACCTCCCTTCCTCTATATTGAAAGCCATAGTTAATGGTCTGCCTTGGTGATCAGTTCCCCTGTATTAGGAACTCGTCTATAATGTGTGTCTTACATACTGGCTCTTTACTGAGATGGGTGCTTCAATGACTAACCCTCCTATATGTTGGGTATTCCAATGAATGACTCTCCAATGTGATCAGTGGGTCAGTGATTAACCCTCCTTTCAATGGGTAATCCAGTAATCAGGCCTTCTCTGTGAAAGGTGCCTCAGTGATTCGCCCTCCTGTGTAATAGGTGTGTTTCAGTGACTACCTCTCCTCTGTGATGGGGTCTCAGTGACTGATTATTTTCTGTTATGGGTTTCCCACTTGCTGGGTCTCTTCCATAATGGGTTCCACAGTGGCTTGCCCTCCTCCAGGTAACTGGGTATCATCGATATTGTGAGCCCTAGTGACTGGTTCTCACATGTGATTAATAGCCCAGTGACTTGCCTTCATGTATAATGTCTTCCCAGTGATTAGACTTCATCTTTTTTGGGTGCCATAGTGAGTAGGACTTCCCCAAAATGGTTGCCCAGTGACTACACCTCCTCTGGGATATGTACCCCAATGACTGGCCATCTTTTGCAATGGGAGCCCAAGTGACTGGCTCTTCTCTCTGACAGTTGTCCCAGGTACCAGCTTTTATCTGTGAAGGGTGACAGAGTGAATAGTCTTCTTCTGTGATGGGTGCACTGTAACTGGCCCTCTTACATAATCTGTGTTCAAGTGACTAGCCATCCTCTCCAATGGAAGTATCACTGACTGAGACTCTTCATTAATTTGTGCCCATTGACTAGTCCACCTCTGTCAGACAGGCTCCAATGACAGGTCTACCTCAAAGAGGGGTGCTCCTGTGACTCACTCTTCTCTGTGGTGTGTGTCCTAGTGACTGGCCCACTTTGGTGATGACTGTCCCACTGATTGGCCCTTGTCCATAAAGGGAGAATCAGTTAGTGGCTATTTGATGTGATGTGTGCATCAGTGACTAGCCCTTATCTGTCATGAGTACTCCAGTGACTGTCCCTCCCCTGTGATCAATGCCCCAGTGAGTGACTCTCCTTCTAATGGTGGCCTCACTGATTAGTGCTGTGCTGTGATAGGCACCTCAGTGATTGGCCATTCTCTGACATGGTAGTCTCATTAAATATCTCTCCTCTGAAATGGATGCCTCAGTGCCTGGCTCTCCTCAGATATTTGTTTCTCAGTGACCAGCTCTTCTTTGTGATGAATGTCCTAATGACTGGCTCACCTCTCTGAGAACTGCCCCAGTGACTAGTGCTCCTCCTAAATGGGTGCCCCAGTGACTGGCCCTCTTCTGTGATTGATGCCACAGTGACTATCCTTCTCTATGAGCATGCCCAATTGAATGGCCCTCATTTGTAATTATGGATCCATTGAATGGACCTCCTCCATAATAAGTGTCCCAGTAATTGCCCCTCCTTCATAAAGGTATCCACAGTGTATAGCCCTTCTCTGTGATGGATTTTCCAATTACTGGGCTTTCTCTTTCAAGGGTTTCCCAGTGACTGGCCTTCTTTGTGATGGGTTTCCCAGAGATTGACCTTATTCCATCATGTGGGTCTCGATGACTGGACCTTTTATGAGATTGGTCCCCAGTGACTTGTCTTTATATGGCGGGTGCCCCACTGACTAGCCTTCCTCTGTGAAAAGTGTCATAGTGAGTGAACCTCCTTTGTTGCGGGTGCCCTTGTGACTGGGCTTCCTCTGATGGGTGTCCCTGTTTCTCCTCCATAATGTGTGCCTCAGAGATTGGTCCTCCTCTGTGATGGGTTTCCCAGTGACTTGACCTACCTTGTTATGGGTGACTCAATTACTGGGGTTCCTGTATGATGGATTCCTCAGTAACTATGCCTCCTCCGTGGGCCAGTATATCCCTCCTCCATAAAATGTGGCCCTGTTTCTGGGCCTTGTTTGTGATGGATGGCCCAGCGAGTGGGCATTCTTTGTGATGATGCCTGATTGACTGGACAGCCTATTAGTAAATGTTCCCCTTCTGTCATGGATTCCTAAGTGACTGGGTGTACTTTGTGATGGGCGAGCCACTGACTGGATACCTCTGTAATGGGTTTACCCATGACTGGCATTACTCCATAATTTGTTCTCGACTGACAGGATCTCCTCTATGTTTGATACCCACTTTCTAGGTTTAATATGTGATTGAATTTCCAGTGACTGTCTAGCCTCAGTGAAGGATGCCTCAGTGACTGTTTCTCCTGTGTTGAGTGCGACATTGATTGGTCCTGCTTTGTAATGGGCACTCCAGTGACTATCTGCTTCTGTCATTTGTGCTCAATGACTAGCCCTGACCTCTGAAGGGTACCCCAGTGACTGGCCTTCACTGTGATGGATGCCTATCACTGGACCTCTACTGTGCTAGGTGTCCCAGTGACAAGCCTCTTCTTAATGCATTTCAAAGTTCCTGGCTCTCCTCTGTAATGGGTGTCCCAGTCACTGGCTCTCCTTTCTGATGGGTGTCATGACTGCCTCTCTTTGATGATGGATTTCCCAGTGAATGACTTTCCCCGTGATGTTTGTACCAGTGACTGACTTTCCTCAGGGATGAGTGTCCCAGTGACTGGCTCTCCTCCGTGATGTGTACTCAGTCACTGGCGCTTCACTCTGACAGGAGACCCAGTTACTGGTTGTTCACTGTTACAGGTAACCCAGTGACTGACTTTTCTCTGTTATGGGTGCCAGAGTGACTGACCCTTTTCTTTGATGACTGTCCCAGTGAAAGGCTTTCCCCTATGATGAGTGCCTCAGTGACTATTGCTCCTTTTAATTTTGTGCATCATCAACTGCCCCTCCTCTGTGATCAAGCTTTGTTCTGTAACTGGTGTTCCATTAACTGACCATTAACTGTGGTGTGTTTCTCATTTACTGGCCTCCTCTATAGTGTGTGCATTAATGACTTGTTCCCCTTTGTAATGTGAGGACCAGTGACTGGCTCACATCTGTGATGAGTATCTCAATGAGTAGCCCTCCTCTGTGATGGGTACCCTTAGAATGGTCTCCTCTGTGGTGCTTCAGTGTATTCCCGTTCTCTCTGATGGATGTACATGTGACTAGCCTTACTCTGTGGGGGATGCCCCACAAATGGCCCACCTCCATAATGGATTCCCAAATGAATGGCCCTCTTCTTTTGGTCGTGCCACAGTGACTGAACCTACTCTGTGATGGATGCTTTAGTGAATAGACCTTCTCTGTATTAATTGATCCTGTGACTATCCTTACTCTGTCAGGTATACCCCCACAATTGACCCACCCCCATTATGTGTTCCCAAATGAATGGCTCTCTTCTGTTCTTGGAGCAACAGTGATAGCCCCATATTTGTGATGGATGCCCCAGTGACTGGCCCTTCTCTGTATTGATTGCCCCAGCGATTGGTCATCTTCCTTCATGGCTGAACCAGTGACTAGGCTTCTTCTCTGATGTAACAACAGTGACTGGCTCTCCTTAGTGAATTACTCCCAAGTGACGGGCTCTCTTCTGTGATGGCTGTCATAGTGACTAAGACTTCTCTTTAATGGGTGCTTTTGTGACTATACCTTCTCTATGCTGTGTGCCCCGGTGACTAATCCTCACCATGTTCAATGACCCAGTGACTAGTCCTTCCCTGTAATGTGTACCACAGTGACAACTCCTCTTCTGTGATGTGAGTCCCAGTGACTAGCTTTCCTCTGTAATGCGTGCCATTTTGACTGGCCCTCTTCTCTGATAGGTGACCCAGTAGCTGGACCTCTGCTCTGAAAAAGTCCCTGTGACTAATACTCCTCTGTGATAGGTTCCACATACCTAGTCCTCTTCTCTGATGGATGCCCATTCTGGGTCTCATCCATAATGCATGGTCCAGTGATTGGCCTTACTTTGAGATGGGTGTCCCAGTGCTTACGCACCCTTCTAAATGGGTGTCCAAGCGAATAATCTTTTTCTGAGATTGGTATCCCAATGTCTGGCCATCCTCTCTGATGGGTGCCCCAGTGACAAGTTCTCTTCTGTAATGGGCATACTAGTTACTGGGCCTCCTCCAAAATGGGTCACCAAGTAACTTGTCCCTCTCCGTAATGGGTGTCCCTTTTACTAGGTTTCCTCCACAAAAGTCATCCATTGACTGGGACTTCTCTGTGACTGTTGTCCAAGAGACGTGATCTCCCACATATTGGTGCTCCAGTTTCTTACCTTCTATTGTTATAGGTGCCCCAGGGACAGGCTCTCACATAAGATGAGTGTACCAGTGACAGAATCTTCTCTGTGATAAAGTCCACAGTGAATGATGCTCCTTTTTGACAGGTACCAAACAGATTTTCTCCTTTGTGATGGTTGTCCCAGTTACTGGCCCTCCTCTGTGCTAGAAACCTCAGTGATTGAATTCTCATAATGCTTCCAGATTTAGTAGTCCTTTTCTGTGATGTTTGCCCATTTCTGGCCCACTGTTTTGGTAGCTTTTCCAGTGACTGGCCTCCTCTGTGATGGGTGTCTCGGTGACTGGGACCTCTCTGTGATCAGGGACACAGTAACTTGCCTTCATCTGTTATGTGTCCCAGTGATTGGGCCTCCTGCATAATAGGTACTTCATTGACTAGCACACCTCTATGACTGGGTTCCCATTGATTGTACCTTCTGTTTTTGGATCTCCTTCAATTAGGTTCCCTAGTATTTGGTATTCCTTTGTGATGGGTATGCCAGTAACAGGGCTTCCTCCATAATTATTGTCCCTGTGACTAACAGTCCTCTGTGATAGGTGCCTTGTGATTGTCTCCTTGGTGATGGGCATCCCACTCATTCTCACTTTTCTAAGATTGATGCTCCAGGGAATGAGTCTCCTCCTCAACAATGGGTACCCCCGTGACTGGCCCTTATCCCTGAAAAATAACAATGTAACAGGTTATCCTCTGTGATGGGCTCCACAGTAACTAGATTTTCTCTGTGATGTTTACACAGTGACTAGCTTTCCTCTGGCATGGGTGTCTCAGAGACAGTTCCTCCTCTGTGATGGTGCCCAAGTGACTGGAGCACCTCCATATTAGGTGATCCAAGAGAGGCACTTCTATGTGATGAGTGTCTCAGTGACTGGCCTTTCTCTGTAATTGGCACCCTAGTTACCGGTCCTTCTTTGTGATCAGTGCCCCAGTGATTGACTTTCTATCATAATGGGTAACCTACTGACTATCCCTCTTTTATCCCAGGACCTCCAGTGACTGGATTTTCTCTTAGATGCATTTCTCAGTAAATGGCCTTTCTCTGTGATGTATACTCCTGCGACTGGCCCTCTTCTGCGGTTATTGCCTCAGTAACTGGGCCTCCACTCTGATTGATGCTTCAGTGATTTGTCTTCCTAGTAATGTGTGCCCCAGCAACCTACCATTCTCTGGAATGATTTTCTCACTGTCTGTTGCTTTTCTGTGATGATTGCCTCAGTGACTGTGCCTCTTTTGATCAGAGCCCCAGTGTCTACCCCTATTACTAGTGGATTTCCCAGTGCCAAGCTGTTGGATGGGTGGGTCTGTGACTGGTCCTCCTCTGTGATGGGTGCCTCAATGACAGGCCTTCCATGGTGATTGATTCACTAGTGATTGGGCCTCCTCAATAATGTTTGCCCCAGTGACTGGCCCTTGTCCATGATGTGTGCCCACAGTGACAGGGCTTCCTTTGTGGTTGTTGCCTCAGTGACTTGCCCTCATCATAATGTGTACCTTAATGACAGGCCCTCCACTGGTATGGTTGTTTCAGTGACTGCTCCTTCTCTGGGATGGGTGCCACAATGACTGGGCTTCTTCTGTGACCAGTGCCTCTTGTCTAACCCTCCTATTATTGGATATCCCAGTGCCAGGACTTCCTCTTGGATAAGTGTCTCAGTGATTATTTCTCTTGTGGGATGAGTGCCTCAGTGACTAGAAGGTTGCCACAGGGACCCTCCTTGGTGATATAAGAACTATTGACTGATCCTTTTCTGTGATGGGTGCTGCAATGACAGGTCTTCATTTATGATTTGTGACCCAGTGACTAGGCCTTCACAATGGATGTCACAGTGACAGGTCCGTCTCCATTATAGGTGCCCCAATTACTGGGCCTCTTCTGTGATTGAGGTTCCTGTAACTGGTACTTCACCATAATCTTTTCATCATGACTACTTACCTTTGTGCATGTTATCACAATGGCAAGCCTCCCTACATAATGGGTACAGCAGTGACTGGTTGTCCTCTATTATGGGTTCCCAAGTAACTACTCCTTCTCTCTGCTGGATGTCCTAGTGACTAGCATTCCTTTGTGATGGGTGATCCTATAACTGATCTGCTTTTGATGGATGGGCCAGTAATTAGCCCTCATCTTTTTAGGTGTCCCAGTGATGGTATCCATTCCTGTATTGATGCCTCAGTGACCTTCTCTGTCATGGGTGTCACTATAACTGGGATGTGCTGTAAAGGGCATCCATGTGATTTGGCCTCCTCACATATAACTGCCTAATAACTGGTCCTCTGTTGAGGTGTCCAGGTAACTGAACTCCCTCTGTAATGGCTATCTCAATGACTGGAACTGCTATATTATGGCTAACCCAGTGAGTGGGTCTCCTCTGCAATGGGTGCCACAGTGATTTTTTTTTCCTTCACTGTGATAGCTCTTCCAGTGACAGGCTCTTTCCTGTGATGGGTGCCTCTGTGATGGGCTCTCCTCTTTATAGATCCACTTATGTGATGGATGTCCCAGTGACTAGCCCTACTCCAAAATGAGTGTCACAGTGTCTACTGTGATGGGTGCCCCAGTGACTATCCTTTTTTGTGATGGGTGCCCCAGTGACTGGCCCTCCTTAGTGATGGGTGCCGAGGTGACTATATCTCCTGTTTTGGTGACCCAGTGACTAGACCTCCTCTGTTATGTGTACCGCACTGACAGATCTTATTCTGTGATGGGTATCTCAGTAACTGACTCTCCTCTTCTGGGTACTCCATTGACTGACCCTCCATCATGATGGGTGCCTAGGTAATTCTCTCGATTTTGTGTTGGGTGACTCAGTGACTAACCCTACTCTGTAACCCTACCATGTAACTGGGCTTTCTCTATAATGGGTGACCCAGTGACTAACTCTTCCCCTATTGGTAGACCCAGTGACTATCCCTCCCTTCTGATGAGTTCTCCAATGACTTAGCTTTCTCTGTGATGAGTGTCCAGTGACTGGTTTCTTCTATAATAGGTGGTCCAGTAACTGAATCTCCTGTGTGATTGGTATGCCAGTTACTTTTTCTCTTCCTAATAGGTTACCCTGTGACTGTTACTTCTATGTAATGGCTGCCCAAATGACTGGCTTTATATTTAATGGGTGCCTCCTTCTGGCCCACTTCTGGCATGAATGCCTCAGTGACTGATCCTCCTCTGGGATGCATGCCTCAGTGACTGACTGTCTTCTGTGGTGGTGCTCCAGTGACTGATCTTTCTTTGTACGGGTGCACAAGTGAATTGACTTCTCCTCAGTGACTGGCTCACTTCTGTGGAGGTGTTCCAGTGAATCATCCATCTCTGTGACTGGTGCTCCAGTAAATATCCTTCTTCTGTTCTGGGTACCTCAGTGACTGGACCTCCTCTATATTGAGTGTTAATTACAGGGACTCCTTTGTGATAGGTTCCTCAGTGGCTGGTTCTCCTCTGTGGTCATTGCCTCAGTGACTGACACTTCTTTGTAATCAGGGCTGCAATGACTGGTCCTCCTTTTAATGGGTGTCCCAGTTACTATTTCACATCTGTTATTGGTGCCACAGTGATTGGCCCACTTCTTTGATTTTTGTCTCAATGACTGAACCTACTCTGGGATGGGTGCCTCATAGACTGAACCCCCTTTATGTTTAGTGTCCATGAGAGGGATTCCTATGTGATAGATTCCTCAGTGACAGGCCCTCCTTTGTTATCATTTCCTCAGTGACTGACCCTTCTTTGTGATCAGTGCTGCAGTTACTGGCCCTCCTCATAATGGGTATTTCAATGACTATTACACCTCTGCTATTGGTGCCTCAGTGATTGGACTACCTCTTTGATTTTTGTCTCATTGACTGACCCTACTCTGGGATGGGTGCCCCTGTGACTGACCCTCATCTTGATGGGTGTCTCAGTGACTGGCTTAGCTCTGGAATGGTTGCCACTATAACATGCCCACCACTTTGATGATTCAGTGACTGGACCTCCTCCAGAATGGCATCCCCAGTTACTCGGCCTTCTTTGTGATCACAGCCCCAGTGATTACCCTTCATTATAATGGGTGCCCCAATGACTTGCTCTCCTCTGTGAAGGGTGCCTCAGATTTGACCCTTCTCTGCACTGGGTGCATCAACGACTGGTCTTCTTATGTTTTTGGCACATCAGGGACAGGCCCTCCTTCAAATAGGTGTGCCAGTGACAGGCATGCCTCTGGTGTGGGTTTCTCAGTGATTGATCCACCTCTTTGATGGTTGCTTCAGTGACTGGATCTCCTGTGGGATGTGTGTCTCAATTACTGTCCCTAGTGACTGGGTACCTTCAGTGATGGGTACCTTCAGTGACTGGAACTCCTGTGAGATGGGTGCCCCTGTGACTGGTCCTCCTGTCTGATGCCTCATTGACTAACACTTCTCTGTGACAGGTGCTCAGAACAAGAATTCTGTGACTTTTGCCCCAGTGACTGTAACTGATACCCGATGGCAGGCACTCCTATGAGATGGGTGGACCAGCAACTGGCTATTCTCTGTGATCTGAGCCCCAGTAATTGGCCTTCCTTTGTGACCAATGCCCCAGTGACTGGCCCTCCTCGGGATGGGTGACTCAATGACTAATCCTACCTTATGATGAGTGCCCCAGATACTAGTCATCCTCTGTGATGGGTGCATCAATTACTACTCATCCTAAAAGATGTGTGCCCCAATGATTTGTCTACATTTATCATGATTGACTCGGTAACTATCCCTCCTCTGTGATTGCTGCCCCAACAACAGGGCTTCCACTGTGATGGTTGTCACAGTTACTAGCCCTCCTCTGTGTTCATAGCCCCAGTGATTGGCCAAACTTCCAATGGATTAACTAATGATTGGGTTTCATCTCAAATAGTGCCCCATTGAATGTATCACCTGTGTTATCACTGCACTAGTTACTGCTCCTACTAGTAATGTATACCCCAGTCCTCTTCTGGGATTAGTAATTAAGTGACTTTACCTCTGTGTTATGCATGCCCCAGTGACTATCCTTTTTTGTGATGGGTGCCCCAGTGACTGGCCCTCCTTAGTGATGGGTGCCGAGGTGACTATATCTCCTGT
>CAUYQG010203594.1:0-19786 GCA_963574415.1 Tarsius wallacei | reverse complement strand
ATCCATTTGCCTGAAAACTCATTTTCCATCCTTTAACTTTGAGTCTGTGTGCATCTCTTATAGTGAGATGAGTCTCCTGTATGCAGCAAATAATTAGGTCATGGTTTCTTATCCAGTTTGCCATTCTATGTATTTTCAGTGGTGCATTTAGTCCATTCACATTCAGACTATTGAAATGTGATTGTTTATTGCTGTCATGAGGTTCTTATAACGTTTTTTCTTTGTTTGCTTGTTTTCTTTTGGCCTTTGGGTTAATGTATGTGTGTGTTTTCATGTTTCTTGTTGCACTGTGTTCTCAGTTGATACTGTGTTCTGCTGTTCCTTTGGGAAATGTGTGGTCATTCTTTATTTTCTTTCCTCGCTTAATACCTTTCTAAGTATTAAGACCAACTCTCCTGTAGAGCTGGTCTGGAAGCTGTATAATCTCTTAGGAATTGGATGTTTGGGAAGGATTTTAATTCTCTATCTCTGATGAAGCTGAGTTTGACTGGATAGGAAATTCTTAGTTGAAATTGTTTATATTTGAGGACTTTGAATATAGAACTCCAGTCCCTTCTCACTTGTAGTGTTTCTGCCAATAGGTTTGCTGCTATTCTGACTGATTTTCCCCGGTAAGTAGTTTGACCTTTCTCTCTTGCTGCCTTTAGGATTTTTTTCTTTTATGTCTACTTTGTATAGCCAAATTACCATGTGTCTAGGGGTTAGTCTTCTCATTTGATGTTTGTGGGGGCTCTCTGTATCTCTTGTGCTTGGTTGGTCACATCTCTGGTGAGATGGGGAACACTTTCTTGGATTGCCTCCTGGAATATTTGCTCCAAGTTGTTCTCCACTTCGCTTTCTTCTTCTGGGATACCAATCAGGCATAAGTTCGGCCTCGATATAATTGCTCATCTCTTGTTGGCTTTGTTCTTTCTTTCTGAGTCTTCTTTCTTGTTTTTTTACAGATCAGGTTAATAACATGTTCTGGTCTTCAAGTTCTGAGATTCTTTCTTCAGCTGGATTAATTCTGCTTTCCATGCTTGTCATGTCATTATTTATTTCCTGGATGAAATTTTTTACTGCCAAAATCTCTGTTGCAATTTCCTTCAGTGCTGCATCTTGTCTTTCTTGAGTCTTATTCACTCTTTCCATCTGTTACCTAATCCCTGTCATATTCTGGGGCCAGTCATTGGTGACTTTCATTGTTTGGGCACCAAGTTCTGATCTTTCAGGAGTTTTGTCTTTGGTACACTTGAAATTGCCTGAGGTCTTCCTTTGGTTTTTCCTCATTTGTGACAGATCTCTTGTTTTTCTCTTTAGTTCTGTTATTCAATGTCAGTGGGAAAGACTTTTTCTTCTGATGTTTGCTCAGTCCTCTATTCTTCCCTGATCCAGGCTCTTGATTTGTTCTATTTTGAAATAGGATGGTAGATGAGAAACTTTGCTGTCTCTTGTAGTTTTTGAAATTGAATAAAGTAGGGGATGGAGCACTAGGAATCAGAAACTACTTGCAAATTACCATGTTCACTTATTGTGGTATGTGTTCCCTGAGACCACATACCCCACCACTCTATATGATGATGTAAAGCAGAAACCAATGCAAAAAACAATTGGACACACACACACACACACACACACACAGACATACACACACACACCAAACAAACTGGAATAGCAACAAAGTGAAACAAAACGAACAGCAACAAAAAACTTAGAAAACTAAACACACACACACATGCCTAGTATAAAGTAAATAGAGAAGAAAAACAGAAAGACCGGGGTGGGGGCGGAATAATGGCATTCAGGTTGAACCCTCATACATGTATTGACACACACCTTAAACTATAAAAAATGAAAATAAAAACCCCCAGAAAAACAAAAGAGCAAAAACAAATCAACAACAACAACAAAATTGAAAGATGAACTCTCAGTCATTCACATACACACAAAAACAGAAAATGACAAATAAAAGAAGAAAGAAACAGAAAAAGAAAAGAAAAAAACATTTGGGGTGGGGAGCAGATCAAACCCTCACATACACATTCATGTACAAAGGAAAAATTAAAAAAAACAGATGAACTAACAAACAGTCAAAAAATTTTTTAAATTTTTTTTGAAAATTGAAAAAAAAACCTGCCCTCTTGTGGCAGACTCTGTAATTGTTCCTCTAAAACAGGTCTCTCTTGCAGAGTCACCTCTTTCACTCTTTAGTGTCTGAAGCAGGGAAGGAGGAGGGGCAGTGGAGGTGGGTGGGGCTGCAGTCCTCCCCTGCCACTCTCATATGGTCAGGGAGATCCCCTCTTCCCCAGGTATGTGGGTGGGGGGAGGACGGGGGTAATCCCAGCCAGGTCTATCTTGGAATGGAGTTCTCCTATTGTGACTGAAGTCCAGGCTCCGCCTGGGTTTGTCCCTCTCAGTCATGGCCCAGTTCTATGGGTCTGATGTTCAGAGGATTGCTGGAGAGGAGGGAGTTTGGGTCAGCCCTGGACTCACCACTAATCTCTTTGGAGTTCTTCATCCTTTTCTGGCCACACCCTTTGTCCTGTGGCTGGATCAGAGTAGGTGTTGGGGCGCCTGGATCTCAGCACTCGTCAGGTCCCTTCAAAGTTTGTGCTTTCAGGATATTCCCTCTGGGTCACGATCAATCCCCGAGCAGTTGATCCGCCAGTCACAGAGTTCAGGTCTGTTGCTCCATGGTGAGTGAGTAGGAACACTTTCCTGCCCCGCCTTCAAGATGGTGGTGGGGTGCCTCTCTTGTCTTCTTCCATAGGACTCTGGACTCCCTCCGCAGCCCCTGCTGCCAGTGCCCCGCCAGGCGCCGAAGTGGTGAGGGAAAGCCAGGAACCAGCAGTCTCTCTCCTGCTGCACTGGTGAGGGAGAGCCTGGGGCGATATTTTCTCCCCACTGCTTTTGTCCATTAAAAAAAAAAATGACGCAGGGCTTCTGTGACCTGGGAAGAGCTAGCAGTGAAGCAGAGAAGCTGCAGCACCGGCTGTTGCACCAGAGGCCTCGCCACTTGCTCACAAGCTCCCACTTAGACAGTCTCTTCCAGCATTTTCTTCCCAAGGAGGGTTTGTTGACTTAAAAAAAAAGAAAAGAAAAAGAAAATGGTGTTCAGCTTCTGTGTCCCGGGATTCGCTAGGGTCCAAGCCCAGCAACTGTGGCACCAGCCACTTCACCAGGAGAGCCCTGGCCGCCAGCTGTCTAGCCCTCACTCAGTCTGCCACTCACATGCCCACTCACTCACCAGCACGTACACAGAATTTTCCACTCACTCACTCACTCACACAGGAACTCGCACAGTCCGAATGGCTCAGCTCCCATCTTCTCAACCTCCAGTGGATTTCCTTCTAAATATCAAGACAGAGATTGTAAAACTAGTGGGCTGGTCTAAGTGATGTTAACAAGCTCTCCTAGCCCTTCTGCTATGCCCACATATACCCAGACGATTTAACAAAGTTGTGTTAGCTCTCCTGGATTGAAGAGAGAAGGTCCCCTAGGGAATAATAGGCTTTATTCTATGCTTTTGATCCCCGCCAATTAGATTTCCTTCCAAAGGCATGATTCTCCAAATATCTCCTTTGGTCAAAATGAATCTATAACAAAAAAGAAATTTAGCCTCCATACCTATACCACACAGAGCAATTCGGAATGTGTATGCTTAAGGGAAGAATCACCTGATTCTGGAACTGTCTTTAATATCTGAAACTCACAAATTCATGTTGTTGGGTTGGGGGACTGGGTTCCCTAAATCAAGGTTTTGAGTCGAACAGTCTTCCTAGAACACTCACTAAATGGTTGTAATCCAACCCAGAGAATGCTGTTCTTCATATTCGGAATTCATTTTTAAAAAGAACACTGCCTCCTAATCTATAGCCTCTGCTTCTGTGGACTCTAAAGAAATTCCCAGTTAAAGTTTCCTACACTCAACTTTCACTTCTTCACATTTAAGAACATATTGGCTGAGGGATAGAGGACACAGCACCAAGGGTCTCTCAGCATTTGTCTCACCATATGTATTAGAACAAAGGGTCTGATGGGGGAAAAGAGGAGGATCTCAACACAGTAGAGACCATAGTAGTGGCACAAAACACAGGAGAGGTTGAACCCAATTAATGCTACCACTGTGGTCAAGCCCATTGTTGTAGCTCAGCACAGCAAAAATATCTACTGACTCTCTCACTCCACTATGTGTCAACACAGCGTAACTCAGGTAAGTTACACAATGTCCTCAGACTATAAATATGAATAATATTTTCAGACCTTGAGGGAGAACCAGAGCCAGGTAAAGTTCAGAGATAGAATAGTTGAAAAATGGATATGATTTGAGATCCACCTATAGCCTTACTTAGCCTATGTGGTGAGCAAAATTCTAAGATGGCTTCCAACATTCTCACTATCTGGTGTACAGTTTTGGTATAATTCTCTTCTCCTGAGTGTGGGTGGGACCTTTGAATCTGATGTGATGTCACTCTGGTGAAAGGGTGAGGAGATTTTGTGATTATAATTAAGGTCCCAAGTTAGTTAATTCTGATTTGACCAAAAAAAGAGTCAGCCGTATTTAATCTTGAAACAGCCAAACTTCATCAGGTGAGAGTCCTTAAAAGATGGACCAGATTTTTCCTGAAGAGAGATGGTTTCCGCTGGTTTTGAAGAAGGGAACATTCGTATCAGGAACTGCCTATAGCCACAAAAAACTAAAAGCAGATAAAATGCTAGGAATCCAAATTCTGCTAACAGTTTGAATGATGTTGAAAGACGACTCTGCGCTCCAGATGAGAAGGCAGCCCAGGCAACATCTTGATGGAATCCTTGTGTGACCCTGAGCAGAAAACCCAACAAAGCAATGTCTGTGAGATAATAAACTGTGGGATAGTAAATGTGTACTGCCGTAAGCAGCTAAATTTGTGGTAATTTGTTATGTAACAATAGAAAAAACAACTCAGCATGCCTCTTCTCAATTATTATGGACACATTTTCATGGGGTTTCTCATGTCCCATGAGAAAGACCTGACTGAAATTGTATGTCCTGGATGGAGGGCTTATGGTTTGGGATGCCAGTATGGATTTGAACCATTTGTTTCTGGTTTCCTTCTAATCAGTCCTAAGTCTTCACCAGTTTCCCAGCCACCTTCACTATTACCATTTCCTCCTTAGCATGAAGGAGAACTTCTCCATGCCTTTCCCAATTTGCTAGTATGTTCCCTCTTTTCTATACTGGAAAGCAGAAAACATATGATGTTCAATGCATAGTAGAGAAGAGAGGAGAAGGTAAAAGATAACCCCAACTCCCTCATCCTCATGAAATAAAATATTATAAATTCCCAATCCCAACCATTTTTAAGGCAATGGACGGTAACTAACTTCTCTACCATTACTGCTAGCTTATTTGCTAAGAAATCTGAACTTAGATGCCATCCTGTTTCTTTCTGATTATTGATGATCTTCTCCTCTCTCTCTCTCTCTCTCTCTCTCTCTCTCTCTCTCTTTTCCTCCATTGCATTTTATTTCACTCTGTTGGTAACAGATGATGGGGCAGTTGAGACAGGAGGGGCAGTCTTGGCTTAGCCCCGAGTGAAAGAGACAAGCTGGAAGGATCCTAGGCCTCTCTCATCTTCTCTGGGTCCCAGTACCCAGCCAATAAGTGGTCATCAGGAAATTTCAACCCAGGGATGTTTGATTCCAAAGGCCATTTTCTTTCACCTCTGCTAGACATGTTTGTCCCAGTAGCCTGGCAGTGAAGGCCATGTCAAGGAGGTTGAACTATTTTTTATGATAATTGAAGGGTTCTGAAGTAGGGGATCTTTTTTTCTTTCAAATAGAATGTAATGTCACGACACGAAAAATCCTGGAGAGCAAAGCTTCTGAATGCTGCCTCTCAAGCTTTCTAAGGTTGACTAGCTGAAGAGCCTGGCCCTTCATAAGCTTCTGCCAGGACTACTTTTGGTATTTGCTGATTTGTCTAATCTCAACTACCCTACCTTATGAAATTCCTCTAGCCTTATAGTAAAGTTGAGAATAATTTTATCTTCTCTCTGCCTGGAAATTAAAATATTGGGATATGCTTCCTCAGTGGTTTCTGCAACTGAAGGTCTTTTCTAGAATCAATAGCCTGTCTTGTGTAAAAGCTGCCTTTTTTAAAGTATGTACTGCTGTATCACACTGAGATGCGATCTGCTATAGTTTTTAATGCTTGCCTGAACTTTAAGTCACTGATGCATTCTATTCTTGTAACATTAGAATAGTTCAATTCATAGTCCATATTTTTCTTTTCCTAGCACCTGCTTTGCCCTGTCCCCCAAGTCCAGCACTTTGAGCATCATCAAGCATCACTTATTCTATTGCTTTTCCCAAAGCCAGATTTCTTGTTGATTGAGATTCATCCACCAGTGCTACCATATTGTTCCTGGATCTTTTGTCTTTCTCTGGAAACAATCTACTGTTCTTTCAAAAATTTCCTGTGGATATTTAACACTGTTCATGACTTTTCTGCCTCAACAATTCTTTAAAGGATTAATTGGAATATTTTGAATAAACTTTCATATAAAACACCATTCCATTATTAAAGTTTATATTACCTCAAGGACTCTTCTGTGATCACATTTGTTCCCATAACGTTCCTTATCCAATCGAAAACAAATATTGCTAATACCTCAAATGCATTCACTGTATCTCCTCTTCCTCCATGGCCCAGGCTAACAATAAAGACGACATGGTAGCATGCTACTAGTTCATTTCACTTCTCTAGTGTACTTTGTTGGGAGAATGGCTAACAGTCCCAACTGTTCAAAATTAAATAATCTTGAATCTTAGCCTTCACAAATGTAACTGTGTCATCCCATCCTGCCATAGCTGAAAGAGATACAAGTCCAATCTATAATTAGAAAGGGGAGAAACAGTTGTGTTCATAGCCAAGTGCTCTAAATGTCAAAATGTCAATAGGATGCTTCAATATATTTCAATATATTTCTTGCCACTGAGCTTCTTTTCAATGTAGACATTCTACCATCAGTGAACATCCTGAGTCTCCTACCTGCCCCATTTTTTTCCTATCTTCCTCTTCTCTGCTTCCATTCCCCATCAACCTTCAGTATTTCAGTTGTATCTTGCTGTTATCCCAAGGGCTCAGGATGGCGACTTCTTTCATACCATCTGGCCAAGACAAACATATCATTGCACACTGGCTTAACATAGAGAACAACCCTAGAAACCTCTCTTGACTATCATAGTATATGTTTAAAATGCATATATATATATATATATATATATATATATTTCACAAACTGTTATGTAAATGACAATATTCTGTGAAATCTTCACAAGGGTGAGGATAAGAAGAATGTAGTGATTAAAGTAGATAAACTTCCTTGTCTCATGTATACTTGAGTAGGGAGTCTCAAAGATGAGAACAGGACTTTTCACAGAAAGGATAGGTCAGTAAAGGTTCAGTTCAAGTCAGTTTCCACCTCGGGTGCCTCGACACAGGACACAGTTCCTGAGCAAGGAATTGTACAGCCAACATCTGCAGAAGTGTCTACCCCAATCACACAGCAGACCATAACTGTTAAAACACATTTAAACAGAACCTAAAGTTTGAAAAGAGACTTTTAAAGTGGGTTTTGCCACAGGGAACATCTTTGAAACTTGCACAGACAATTCCCAGATGGATTGTGTGCAGATGAAATCTGGACTGGGGCTGTCTGTCACCTCCAGCTAGGAGACAATCTGGCAGCACACAAAATGAGCATGGAGAAAAAAGGAAGATGGAAGTGGTCAATGCAGCTCTTATTAAGTGACCATCATTTCCATCCACTTTTATTTGAAAAGTTTCCTTGTTATATTTTGTTGCTATTGTATAGTGAGAATATAAATTCTGTCAAGAAGATATTGCTTCTGTTCAAATGGAGAATTGTACATGCCCCCTTGAATTTTATGTGAAATATAAAATGTGAGTATGTGAAATATTTAGGCAAAATACTGAATTCATTTTATATATATATATATATATATATATATATATATATATATGAACAATTACGAAACATACACTGCCATCCAATTTTATCAAATACCATTTGAAAACTTTAACCTGAGCCAAAGCAATTTATCAATTCAAAAGAAAAAAGTCAAAGAAAGGTTGTGAGAAATGTTAGAAAATGTAGATTATAGATGAGAAAACTACACCCAGAGAGACTGATTTGCAAAACCAGGATCAGAATATACCATTCATCTCCCCGCCACTGCTGCTTTCTACCATCTTATATGCTTCCACTTGTTTGACATGAGTAACACCATTGATTTGCTCTTCAGCTGGTAGCCGTACCACCATGAATACAGTGTAGAAATGACATTTGGAAAGACTTAGGAAAAGATGAACAATCCTGACTGTAAAATGGTACAGCTGCAGAACTAGCTGTACTTCATCAAGCACAGCAATCCTCAGGTTAATATAAGTAACTTGACCAAACACCAACTTAAAAATCAATCCTGCTGCAGAAAAGTGTATGGAAGTTCGGTATGTGTCAGGCACTGAGCATAAAGATGTAACAGGCCTCAACCCTGTCCTCAGAGAGAAACACGTAGTTACAACCTTCTCGCCACTGTTGCTTATATTTTATATTTTTCAGTCCTAGAAGTATACATATATAAATATTTCAGTCAATATTGTTAATTTCAAATTTTTTCCTTAAATTTATATAAAATATTTGTGACCACATTCAGCTTTCAATTAAGTTTTCAGTTTTAAAACATGTCATATAGCCAAAGATGTAAACTGATAACTAAGGGGTTTACATATAGAGAGACTCTCTCTTCTTTGCTGATTATTCTAATCTCCCTGACTCACCAACTTAGGCATGCCCCAGGGCTCAGTCCTCAGACATCTTCTTTTCTACCTACATTCATTTTCTTAGTGACCTCATCAAATCTCATGGCTTTAAATACCATGCACATGCTGACAATTTGCTAATTTATAACCCTAGCCTAGAAAATTCCCCTCAACTCCTCACTTATATATCCAACTGCCTATATGATATCTCCATTTCAATGCTTAAGAAAAAAAATCTCAAATTTATTCCCTTCAAGGACATGGCCCTGATAGGCTCTGCTTTTATTCTAAGTGCCTTCATTTCTGTAAATGGCAATTTCATTCTTTCGGTTGCTCAAGTTAATACCTTGAAGTCATTCTTTTTTTCTGTTGTTTTTAGATTAGTTTATTTAGAAAGTAAATTAGAGTGAAAGGAGAAGAGATGTACCTTGGCCAAGGTAAAGGAGGGAACCAAAGCTAGTAAAACATGGCACCCATAGCTCAAAGAGCCACATGGTGGCCACATTAGTTCAGCAAAGCAATGGCTTGAAGTCATTCTTGACTCCTTTTTTTTTTTAATTTTTGCATCCCATAAATGCTCAGGAAAACCTGGCTGTATTTTAAAACCATAACCACAGTTCCCATCACTTGTCTTCACCACCATTGCTGTGATCTTGATTCAGTTTACCATTTGCTCCTGCCTGAGTGACCACTCTAGCCTTGTACCTGGTCTCTCTGTTTCCACCTTCCCTCCCTGCAGTCTCTTCATAAGGGCAGCAGCCAAGATGATCATTCCATTTCTCTACTCATATCCCTCCTGTGGCTTCCCACCTTACTCGGATAAAACAAAAACAAAAACAAAAACCCAAAGTCCTTACAATTACCTTTGTGCCTTCACTTGCAAAATTTGCTGTCCCTCTCTTTATTTCCTCTCTGACTTCACCTTCAGCTACTGCCTGTCCTCCTTGATTACTTTGGCTAGAGGCCCCCATGTGAGGATTCTCTGAGCCTTTGCACCTGCAAGCCTTCTCTTACTGGAGGACTATGACTCCAGATATCAGCATGATTTCTTCACTTCCTTTAGTTTTCCCTTCAAGTGACAACTTTCCTAGCCACCTTATCTAAAATTGCAACCTCTCAACCAACACACACACACACACACACACACACACACACACACACACACACACACATGAACACATGCATACAAACTCTCATAGCACCATTTCTTCCTTCTGTTTTCTTCTTAATACATATTTATCTTATTTATGGTTCTATTTTTGTCTGATTAGATGCTAGGGTTAAGGTACTATAGATCACAGACCAAATCCAATTCCCTACTTATTTTTGTAAGTAAAGTTTTTATTAAAACACAGCTGCACCCATATGCTTATGTATTGTCTTTAATATGGCTACAAAAGCCAAAAATATGTATTTACTACTTAGCTCTTTTCAGTAAAAACTTACCAACCCCTGTGAATATAAGCTTCAGAAGGGCAGGTGTCTTTGTTTATTTTATTCTTGTCTTTGTCACCAGAGTCATAGAGTCATGCCTGGCACATATTAAGCATCCAATAAGAATGTATTGCCTTATAAATAAATGAATGAATAAAGTATGGCCAGCTCTGTGCTTCAAAAATCTTGGTAGCTGAATTTCATTTCAACAGACATTTTGGAGGGTGTTGATGTAGTTCTTTTTGCCATTTTTTAACTTAAAAATTACATTTTCTTTATATCATTCATTCTAAGTAACAGTGGTCATCTCCTAGTGTTGACTTTAAGTAAAATGTGAAACAACTGGTAGGAGCATTGTTATTAGGTCAATTATATTGTTGTAGAATCACAGTTATAATAGGGCCATTAAATAAGTCTTCTGAGAGCAGTTTTGCAGGGTTAAAATTGACTGAAGGTGCTAATTAAAATCACCTGTGTGATCTTTTCAGGCCTGTTTATATCTTGTTATTCACCAAGTGAGAAATAAAAACTAATCCATTTCGAATGCAAGGTTGTAGTAGATATTCAACAGGAAATGTAGAGTCCACTCTGGTTTACACTTTCAGGCAACAAAATAACCTATTGCTCCCAGTGAAAAAACAAGGTTGAGAGTATTGTTTTTGATCTTGGGTGGCACTTGAGATTTCAGTTAGAGAAACCAAAACCTATGCTGTCTCCCTTTCCTGCATAATTGTTTACGAAGCATTGTCACCTAAGACCCTTTTCCTTAGAGGGAAGGGTTGGGATGCTTTCAGGAAGAAATTTTTCCCTCTTTTTTATGTAACACTTCTATATTCCATTCAAAAAAACATGAGTTTCTGGGTTAGACTGATTGATGCCAAAGATGACAAAACCTTGAGCAATCTGTTAGCTGGAGTTGAAAAATGCGTGCGGCTAACTGCCTTAAACATTTTAAAATATAACTCTCTAGCTGTAGTAAAGGCTGTCGAGCTAAGATTTGGGATTAATTGTTCACTGTTCAACACCGTTTGTGAATAATTGCAGAACCGTGCTTTATACAAAACAGGCAGCACAGTCTCTTGCTTTAGAGAGATCCACGTTTTTGTAGATTGGCACAAACCTCTGTAATCTACTCAGATGTACAGGTGACGTTTCTCTTTGAGTCTTTAGGACCCTGAGACCTCTGGGATATGTGCTGTATCATAAACTTGAATGATGAAAAAGCAGCAGGACTCCTCCGGCCTCTAAATGGAACCACTCAATGCGGCAAAGAAACTGAGCAACTCTGTATTATTCCGTTTAGCGTTTTTTTTTTTTATATTCACAAATCATTTATCAGTATCATCTGAAAATGAAAAATGATAAGTGCAGTGATATTTGGCACAATACATCTGGTTTGTTACCCAAGAGTTGGTATTTAGGTACGAAAGTGTTAGCGATGAAGTCATACCCTGGAGAGGATGCAAAGGAGGACTCGTTCTTCAGTTCTGGCTGAATTCCCAGGTTTGGGCCAATGTGAATCTACCGGAATCAGTGATAATGTTTTCTGTCATGGTTGTAAAATACTTTCAGAGAAACATAAAGTTTTTATGAGAAGAATAGTAAAAGAGATGACTACTTGCATGCCTGGGGGTTAATATTCGTTCGTGTTGGCTCATTTGAGGATAGCAGAGGTTGAGATGGGGAAATGAAGGCACAAAGCCTTGAGTTCCCTTGCCATTGCTCATTATAAATAGTAGCTTCTAGATAGGCTCAATTGCTCAAAATGCAATTGCTCAAAATGCTCAAATATCCTAATAAATCCCCCAGTCACTAACTAAGTTGAAACCTTGGTACCTGCTGGTTTTATCTAAGTCCAGGGCCCCCATTACAGTTTTCTTTCCCTCTTTTTCTTTCCTCTTTTTTTTTCATCAGGATGATAGAATTCTTTTTCTGATAGGTTTCCAGATTTCAAGTGTTATTTATTTAGAATAGCTTAATGCAGATTGTCAGGGAGGTTTAGAGATCTTCCCAAAGAATGGGAATGTTAGGATGCTCAAACCACATGCTGTCAGAAACTATTTTAAGTGCTCTGTTTCATCAAGTAAATGCAGTTAGTTAAATTGAATTTGGAGAATTTTCTCCTCTTTGTGAGGAACAGAGAACGATTATCATACCTGTGATACTCCTGACTTCCCTTTTGTACAAGTAGTGTAGTCGTACTGATCTTGAAGTTTATTAGAGCTTTAAGCTGTCAGGTTATTACTGTCAGTTTCAAGAAAAGAAAGAGTTACTGATGTAAAATTAATTTATTGAATGGAATTGTTTTGCCCTCAGGGAATAACATCACCATTTAATTTAATTTCCCCATCATATTGTCTCATTTGCAGAGGGAAAAAAAAACTTTCTTTTTAAGAGAATAAAGTGCATTGTGCTGAATGGTGTGCTCTATTCTTACAGGTTTTGCTTGTTCTGGACCACAGTTGTCATCACAACATGATATATTGTGCCGTAACTCTTGCTTGCTGAATTTGGGAAAACAGCACTGATTTAGACATTTACTTATGAGAAAAGGTTGGAAGGACTTTAAAGACATCTACAAAAGTTTCTCTGCTTGTAATATCAATTTTTAGTACCAAACAAATTTATTACAGACTATCTGATACAAAAATATATTTAATTATATTTTAAGTATCGTTTTAAGGAAGCTTGAAATCACATACGTCCTGGCTGCTGGTGATATTCTCAGTGTTTGCCCAAAGATACAACCGTGCTCCCCTGGGGTTCAGTACACAGATGTGCTTGGCCTGGGAGGTAGTATTAGGAGGTCATAGATGCAAACACCAAACAAAGTACCCAGAATTTAATTCACTTCTCAGGCAGAAGCCTGCAGAGGTTCTGAAGGTAAAGTTGGGGACTTGGGGAAAACTATATTTGAGTAAAGAGACACAAAGCTTCCTTTTCAGCCCTGCTCCCAGAAGACTTTTCCTTACAGTCAACCATCAAGTATTACACTAGAGTTCTGTTGTGTATATAAGTCTAGGAAAATAAACAAACCATGTAATTACCATGCAAAATCCTCAAGGACTTCACTCCTCTCTTAGTGTATACTCTATTGAAGCAGCATGGTTTTTTTTGTTTTTGTTTTTTGGGGGGTTTTTTTTTTGAGTTGGAGTCTCACTCTGTTGCCCAGACTGGAGTGCAGTGGCTGCTCCCGGCCCCTGCAGCCTCGACCTGCTGGGCTCCGGAGATCCTTCCGCCTCAGCCTTCCGAGTAGCCGGAACTACAGGCATGCGCTACCACGCCCGGCTGATTTTTTTTATTTACTTATTGTAGAGATGAGGTCTCGCCAAGTTGCCCAGGTGGGTCTCAAACCCGCGAGCTCAGGCAATCCACTTACCTCAGCCTCCCAAAGCGCGGGATTACAGGCTGAGCCACCGAGCTCGGCTGCAGCATGGTTTTAAAATATTTTCTCTTCCTCCTCAAAATGAGCCATAATGAAAAATCAATATTCATTCAATAAACACATATTGAGCACTTATTATGTGAGATGCATATTGCTTAACACTACAGATTGTAAAGAGGTAAAGGGGGCACACTTTGAAACCTCATGGTATTCCAAGAGCAGATGTCTTGGTCTTACATAAATATATGCACAGCTATACTAGTTGCTGAAATATTGCATACTTCCATATGGATTGGTAAACACATGATGACCCAAACTCCACAAGTGCTTCCCTACCACTCCCAATCCCAGCCACCCAGCCCTTTTACGAGCACTGTCATTTTTCTAATTCTTCTTAAGGCAACTAAACTATTTAAAAACCCACATACCAGGGGACTACAAGGACCCTGCTCCAGGAAAGAACCCCATTCTGATTCAGAAGTTCCCAAACTGATACCCATTTTTAAATATTTTGAATATCATCTCTGGAAAAAGTACTACTAGAGATTTAATAAGTTGAATCACATGAAACTGCCATTTTTTGTAGTTCAAAAACAGTCACATATCAGCAATTTCAGATATTTCACTCAGTGCAAACTAGGTGTCACAGACATTCAGGAAGAAAGTGATTACATCCTGCTGTGTGAGACAGTATCTTGATTCTCCAACTTGGTGATCTTCAAACTTCAGCATTCATCAGCAAGCCTGGAAGGTTTGTTAAGACACAACTTGCTGTAGGGGTGGGATGGCACCTGTGAATTTCCATTTCTAACGAAGTTCTTAAGTGTCCCTGCTGAGAGTCCTGGAATCGCTGTGAGACAACAGGGAGTCTAGCTGCTTGATTTATTCCTGGAAGAAAGTGTTACTGTTTTTAATATATATCTCTTATAAACTAGTATGGAAAACATGGATCTCTCCATTTAAAAAGATGCTAAACCAGAAAATCACAAAAGGAAGATGCAAATAAACAATTAATAGAAAAAGTCAAGATCATTAATTATCAAAGACATGTATGTTCAAGAAATAAACTACCACTTCCAAATTTTCAAAAACTAAGATGAGAAAGTATTAATTATATTCAATGTTACAAAAGGTAAAGAAAAATGGATGCTCTTCTACACTGTAGTGGAATTATAAATTGCTGAAGCTTTTTGGAAAGACAATTTGGCAACATGTATCAAAAATCTCTATAATACTTATGACTTTTTTGCTCAAATTGTTCTGCTTCTAGAAATTAATGCCAAGAATCTCATCAGAGCTGTACACTGAGTTATATATGAATGTTCATCAAAGCACTACGTATAATAAAAAATTTTGAGTAATGAACCTGAGTATTCAACACCAGATCCATAAGATAGAATATTGTGAACCATTAGGGAACATTTCCTAAAGATTATTGTAAAGTGAAAAAATGTGAAAAAAGTTGGAAAGGGCACTATAGATAAAGTTCCACTTTCTGCATATACATATGCAATACATATACACATAGATATATAGAAAAACTACTGGAAGGGATTAGAACTAAAATGCTGTTAACCAGTTACCTCTGACCAATGAGGTTATAGAGGATTTTCTCATTTCATTTCTTATACATTTTTGCATTTTCCAAATTCTCCATGATGAATTTCATAAAGAGTTAAACTGGTTCCAAGTCTTCTTAGGTTCATTGCTCTTGGAAAAGTAAATTGGTAAAATTTTCTGATTAAAATGTTTTTACTTCATGACCAAGTAATTGCACTCCTAGGAATATAACCTATCAAAATAATCAAACACACGTGGAGAGTTTTATGTAATGGGAATGCTGATTGCAACAATATTTATAATAAAATTTACAACCTTACTAAACATTGTCCATTGAGAAATGGTTAAATAAATTGTACTTTATCCATAATATAGAATTCTAAACAGCTATTTGAAAGAACATGCTGTTGAAGATTAATGACCTGGAGAAATGGTCATTGTCTAATGTTAAGTGAAAAAAGCAAAAACACAAACTATGTACAATATGATCCCACTTTTAAAAAATACTCACAAATATGCAGAGAAAAAGACTGGAAGGAGTACATCCACATGTTAACAGTGTTTATCTCATTATGAATGATGATTTTTGTTTTCCTATATATATATTTTACTGGTAGTCTTTAAAATATTAAATAAACGGATTATTCCTAAAATTCAACAAAAATGTGTATTAAACAATAAGACTGTCAGCTTTTCCAATATCAAAGCTTCTTTTCTAAGAGCATAATTGTTCTTACAGCCATTTGTGCTGCCATTATTTTATCCGCCACTAAAACAGTACGATGTGAATAAAAAAGAATGATTCACTGGAAAATAAACAGATATGTCTAAAATGATTCAAAACAAGTTCTTATTTATCTGATTGACAATAATAACCAAGAAATTACTTTCCCAGAAGAATCTTTTTTGTGTGGATATTTTCTGAAAGTTTGGAAAGTGAGGTTCCTGGGGGGTTTCAGTCACTATTTCTAGTCAGAAATCCAGAGATCCAAAACTCTTGAACTTTCATAAAAAAGGTCACACCTTAGTTACAGACTTGCACAGTTTTAGCTATAACCACTCTGGAAAACAGCAGCCATGGTGTCCTCACAAACAGCAGCCACTGTGTCCTCACAAACATTGAGAGGTGCTTAGTCACAAGCAAAATGGGAATATAAAAGGTGATAACAACTTGCCTCAAGGTCATCAGTCCATGACCAGCATTCCTTCCTTTAGAGATCTGCCCCTTTCCCACCCCTCTTTCCTACCCCTCATGTAATTCTCCTGGAACTCCCAGTTCCAGAATCTTTCCTTTGGTAAACCCAAAGACACTTGGCCCAAACTAAACCAGTCAGTTTTTTCTCTCTTATGACATAACATCATCATTTGATGAAATGGCATACAGGGATACTCTTTTGCTATCATTGAATTTCCTAGAATTACTCTTTTTTTTATCTACCTGAATCCTGGTTATTTAATTCTTCCTTGTATTTTGAAGTTACCTGATTTCTTTTCAACAAAGTCCTTGTTTTTAATTGTCAATGAACATTTCTGTTGTTTACAACTAAGGAATGCCTCCAGATGTGTAGCTAAAACTCAAACAATGATATAGGAGAAATAATAGGGATTGGGGAAAAAGAAGAGCAAAGATTCCGATCTGATCAAGTTTGTCACCTGCATCTGTTAAGACATCATAGATTATGCCTGTTAATGTCACTTTAAGGGTTATTGTAAGGATTGACTTCTACTTCGTCTGGTCTTGAGACTTCAGTCACACTGAGCTTCTTTTTCTGCAGGAGAAAAAGACCCTTCTTTCTTATATGTGCTCACTTTAGTAAGTGATCTCCTTCTGCTAGAAGTATTATCATCATAATCACTACAGTCTTTCAACTAAAAACGTCCTACTCATCTTGAAGATCCTATTTAAGCACAGTTTCCTTAGAGAAATCTTGCATCCACAACAACAAAGAAAGATCAGTTCCCCAAACTTTTTGAAAGCATTGAAAATAACTATAATTAAATAATTCACTTTATAATTAGGTATCAATGTTTGTCCACCCTGCTATAATATAAACTCCATGGCTGTATATGGACAGCGTCTGTCTTATAGATAGTGAAGTCATTCACGTCCATGAATACATCCAGTTTCTAGTAGAGAGCTTTACATCTAGTTGATAGTCAAATACCTTTTGAAGGAGCAAATGATCCAATGGAATAATGTATTTGGAAATCTTTTAAAATTAAGAAGATAAAAACACAAGGTAGGACAGAGTTCCATGATCCATAATGAGTGCATTCATGTTGTTTATTTTCCCAGGATGACCACATTTCCTGTCTATCACTATGTATCACTGAATGTTGGCAAGCTTAATTGCACTTTCTTTTGAGGACTTACCTTGAAGAGGAGAGTTCAAAAGTGCAGAATGATGGGTTGGAATGTCTCCATAGATAATTAATACTGTTTAATGTGTTTTAAGACCCTGTCTTAGTCTGCTAAAACTGCTCTACCAAAAATACCATATGAAGGGTAGCTTATCAATGATGAACACATATTTCTCACAGTTCTAGAGGCTGAGAAGTCTAAGATCTAGGAGCTAGCTAGTCTGGTGAGGGTCCACTTCCTTAAAGATGGATGGCCATCTTCTCAGTGTAACTTCACATAATGGAAGAGGCAAGGGATCTCTCTGGGATCTCTTTTATAAAGGTTTAATGACTTAATCATGTCTCAAAGGCCACATGTCCATGTATCTTCACACTGCAGATTAGGTTCCAACATATGGACTTTGGGATCACCCAGTCACTGAAACTATAGCAGCCTTTCCAGCCTAAAGATACTCTAAAGACACAAAGTCCTATTTAAAGCGTGTGTTTTGTAAACAAATGCAGGCCTAAGAAAAGTAGCTGTTCCTACAACTAGATTTTCAATACTAACTCCTGTTCCATAGAAACTCTAAGGACAGTGCTTTTGTTGAGGTTTAGTCAATCTGATTTCTCCTCTGCTACAGATCAGAAGTCAGAAGGACATGCATCATGGCAGATAGTGACCTGACTCAAATGGATAATGGCAAATTAATGCTCTGATTTAGAGTGTTTGGCACCTGGACTACCAGAGAATCATGTTAGAATATCTAGTGGAAGGGCAAAGAATATTCTACAAAAGGAACAAAATCATTAAAGATATATCCTGCACAATGGTT
This sequence comes from Tarsius wallacei, assembly GCA_963574415.1. Lineage (NCBI taxonomy): Eukaryota > Metazoa > Chordata > Mammalia > Primates > Tarsiidae > Tarsius > Tarsius wallacei. Next base: position 1,425 of record CAUYQG010203594.1, on the reverse strand, counting down.
CTATTCTTCTACATTTTAGTTACAGCACTCACACGGTAATAACAATATTTGTCTATACAACAAAGATATAATTTTATAATATTTTTATAATAAAAATAACTTATTTCTCTCCCAGCTGCCTTTTTAGGCCCCTGTTTACAAGCTCTGGGAGGGGAGCTTGAAATTATATATAAAAGTTGTGGGAGAGAAAAAACAAGCACAAGCATTCCTTTGAAATGTTCTTAATCAATTTTTAAATTAATTTCCAGACTGATAGGTCTCAGAAATCAATTTAAACTATTTAACTCACCATGCAAGAATGAAATTATTATTTTTTTTTAAGTAAGCTGAAAATTTTCGAAGGCTGTGTGCAGAAAGCCTTTAGCAGACAGCAGGAAGGAAACTGCAGGCTAATAATGGGATTAGGAGGGTTTTTTTCACTGGGAAAAGTACTCACTAAAGAGTACTAAGAGGCCCACTTAAAAATATCATTATACTCTTATGAACAAAAATTCACCCTAAGATAAGAGTTCCAACTAGCTTATACTAGCTGATGCTAACCTGGTTAGAGATTTTTTAAAAACATATCTTTAGGCCTATTATAAAAGAAGTAGACATTGTAGGCCCTACACTATAACTCTTCCCTTTACAAATTTTTCTATTCCAGTATGTATTTATTATGCACAAATAAACACCAACTTTGTTTTATCCCTATTAACTTGTCATATTATATCTTTGGCTTCTGAACACAAAAGAATAGACATGTGAAGAAAATTTGTAGATTTTTCAGGAGATTTAGAAAGTCTTATTTTTACCCCCTAAAGCAATTGAAATAAACAAAAAGAAAGTCTTGACATGTTTTATGCAAATAGAAACCAATGCCAAATGTACTCGACCAGCATCCACCGGGGTTTATGGGGAGGGAGACTCTTCCACACCCAACTTGATATTTCCAGCTATAATGCTGGGTGGAAAGTGTGCGTTTAGTATATATTTGGGTTATTTGATGGGAGTGGCATCCCTCCCAGTAGTGCCTTGTCCTTCACCATATAATGCATCTCTGGACCAGTTTTTGCACCAGGAAAGCAAGAGTGGACCAATACAGCTAGTCTAGGCATTTTAAAAATTCAACTCAATTCAACTATACCTTGCAAATCGGGCTAGTTTATGGTAAATAAGACCAAGAACCTTACTACTTATGCTGTACCTTGGTTCCTTTAATAATTCATCTGCTACCACCTAACTCCAGTCAGAATGGCCATCATCAATAACTCAAAAAATAACAGATGCTGGAGAGGATGTGGTGAAAAGGGAACACTTCTACACTGTTGGTGGGAGTGTAAACTAGTGCAACCTCTATGGAAAGCAGTGTGGCGATTCCTAAAAGCTCTAAACACCAACCTCCCGTATGACCCCGCAATCCCCCTACTGGGAATATACCCTGAA